>VWPU01018473.1:0-43223 GCA_013398955.1 Callaeas wilsoni | reverse complement strand
CCATGCGGGCCGGGCCGGGCGGGGAGGAGCAGAGGCGCTGCGGGTCGGGCTCGGGGCCCGCGGCCGGCTGGGGCACGGTCCTGTTGGGTCCCAGGCAGGAGGGCCCAGCCGGGGGCTGCGGCTTGGGCTTGGACATCTGCGTCAGGGCCAGGGCTGGCCCATCGGCGCCGGCCGTCAGCTCCGCGTTGGCCACTATGTAGTAGTCCTCGGGGAGCTCCTGCTTGATCTTCTTGAGGAGCACGTCGCCGCCGCCCTCGTCGGCAGGCTGCGCCTGGGCCTGGGCAGCGGCAGCCGGCCGCTTGCGAGGGCCGGTGGGGGCACGGTGCGGGTGTGGCTCGAAGTCACTGTCCTCGTCGGTGACAGAGGACTCACAGACCATGTCGAAGAGGGTGGCCTCATCCTCGTACTCCTCCACAGGCTCACCCAGCTCCGACGGCTCGCTGCAGTAGGAGAAGTCGCAGGAGTCACGAGTGCGGGTGCAGTCCAGCTTGGCCTTCCCTGGCCGGCCTGGGTAGCGCTCTAGGGGGCTGGCCTGAGCCTCTGATGGCACCCCCAGCATGCTGGGGCTGTCTGAGTTGAAGCTGCGGCTGTCCTGGAAGCAGACGCGCTCCTGAGAGCCAGCCCGGCACGTGGCGGCCAGGGGCCAGTGGTAGGCATGGCCAGCACTACAGCCCCACATGGCTGTCAGGTTGCCGTGGGCCCCCTCAGAAAGCAGGTGCTTGAGGTTGGGGATGAGGCTGCAGATGGTCCCATGGCTGTGGGCCCAGCTCACCAGCTTGGAGAGATTTTCAGAGGAGGTGTGAAGGCAGTCCTCCATGGTACGGGATCAACGGCACCTCGCCACTGGGAAGTCAGCTGAAGACACAGTTCAGTTCACAGGGTCCTGGCACTCATGGTCGTGGGTTGCCAAGCTCATATTTACTGCTCACCTGCGGAGAGAGAGCAAAACCCCACTCTTCAGCACTCCCAAAGCATGACTACATTTGCATGGGCAAATGAAACATTTGTACTCTCAGTTAAATCCATTTCACTCTTATCTCATGCCCTTCAAAACGTCTCAAAACTACATCTGGTTTTAAGCAGCCTCATTCCCCGTTCTCAGAACGTCCCTGCAATATACAGCTGAAGAGGAAACTGCTTTTCTAACAAGCTAGTTCAGTATCAGTGGCAAAGCGATTAGAAGCTTAAATCTCTGACAAAATAGAAAAGCAGCCCAAAAGATGGTGATTGTGTGTTCATACCTAGGAAATGAAAATTAAACAAAATCTTAAAACATACAATTAATCTGGAACACCAGGGTGGCAGTCAAGCACCAACTTTCACTGGATCTGAAGAAACTATGAAGTTTTACATAATTTATGCACATTTCTCAACTGAATCAAATATCTCCTTTTCAACTGAATTTGAGAGGCATCAAAAGGAAGACTCAAAACTTGAGTTTTCAATACAAGGAATAAGCAAACAAGCTCACCTGTCACTGTTCTATACTGATAGTCATCAGTTGCTCAAAGGTTTAAGAGACTCTTAAAGGACCTGCAAGACTCAAGCCATAATCTTCCTTAAACTTTGAGACTTAACATTTTGCTTTTTTTCATATTGTCTGTTTCCCAACATCTAAGTCATGATTCAGTTCAAGAAGAACTTTTGCTATTTTCATCAAAACTATTTAGAAATTTGCAGTACAAGATGACAGCAAAGTCTGCGTGTCTCTCTTTGTATACACCTAATGACAGAGAAGTCATCTCCACTGACATCAGACAGCTAAAGTATCTGGGCACTTCTGCTCATTTCTGCAGGTCTGTTTGGAGGCTCTCCCTAACCCTCTCTCTCCTGTGCTTTGTGAATATGACCTGCAAGTATTGGAGTTCCTGTTGTTCTCATTTCACTTTTGTTTTCATACAGGCAGAAAAGCCCATTTCATTTTTCTCAGATGAAATTCAGCATTCATGACAATGTTACACCTCATTTTATTCCTTGTCCTCTTCTACACAAGCATTTTTAGATTCAAAATGAACTATGTCAAGGCTCAAAAAGAGCCACACAGTGGCTAACTGCCCTGGGGGAATGCTTTCCCTAAAATCAACACAAATTACTACCTGCCCACCTAGTTGCTCCTCAGTGTCACCTGTCACCAGTTAGCTGCAGAAATATGTGTTTGCTCTGTGCCACGGGAGATGAGGAGGCTGTGTTTCAGTAATTTTGCAGCTTGCACATCCCTGTTCACTCCCATTCACCAGGCAAGGGTTGGTCTGTGGAAATCAAAACTGGAAATAAAATTGACAAGTACTGCCTACGATTTGCCCTACAAGGCTCATCCCAGGTTTTTCCACCCCACTCACTGTGAGTCTTTAGTGGGTCAAGAATGGCGGCAGCATGGGAATTTCTAGAAACTTTGCAAATTTCTAGGTATTTTTTCAATGTCTTTGAAATTAAGCATGGATGGGATGACTGAACAGGAAGAAGCACATCATTAGGAAACAAACTTGTGTAAAATTCAAGCTTGTTGTTGCAGTAGCTCAAGCCAGAGTGCATGCACAGAGAACAACGCTACAATAACTTGAATTCCAGCCCACATGCAAACAGAGATCTCAGAGCATCACTGCAATGCAAAGCTCCTTGCATGACCAGTGCATCTGTGAAGTATAATAAATGCAGAAGGTCCTCAATTTGCAAGTCTTTTAGGCACCGGAGAAGACTTCCCTTTTCAAACATACAACTTTTAAATATCTAAAACTTCTTTTTTGTTATATTTTGTTATTTGTTTTAAAGCTTTTAAAGATTCACCATCACTATTAACAGGGGTCAAAACCCCTGGGGCATCCATGTTTCTTCTGAGAGACAGATTCAAAGATAGGTACTTAAAACGTACCCTGCCACGGAAGAAACACCAAAACGCAGGAGGAGGAACAGCATACTCATAGCAAAGAAAAGAAGACAATCTGGAAAGTGAACACAGGAAAGGAGGGAGAGCTAAAGTCTGTAATACAGTCAGAAGCTGCGTCAGTGTAAGCCTCTGTGGTATCATGGAGCTGCTCAGTCACCACACAGCCAGGAATGTATCTTGGGAAGACAGCCCCATTTGGCTGAAGGACTGCTTTCCCCTTAGGGAAATGAGATGTCTGCCACAGTCTGACTGCCGTGGTCAAGACTGATTTTGCAGTTAGGCAGAAAACACTGTGTCTTCAGTTTGCCAACTGCAACAGAAGTTGCCAGTGGCACTTTGGCAGGGAGGGACTCATGCTCTCGAAAGCACAGCAAATGCATCATTATGTACCTGGTTTCCTGAAGCCTACCTTGTCTGCTCAGTCAGACAGCATGATCCTGGCTGACAGTCTGCTCTTGTTTTCTAAATCACATTTTAGAGATTATGTAAGTTCTTCATTCAGACTGGCAAGATTTGATGACTCATGCTTAATAACCTGATAACATGGTAACTTTTGAAATCATACAGCAACTAGAAAAAACATGATGTAGCTTCAATGTGATCTACACTGGTATTTTAATTGCATTACAGAAGTCTTAATCTTCCACAGCACTTTTCTGCAGTTCAGAGCCTACAAGTTTCTAATTCAGAGCGATGCATGTCTGGATGCAGGAAATTCACTGCAGCTATGTGGACCCCAAAGGAAGAATCAAATTTTAAAGCTTTTTTAGATTTTACAACCTCATTTACAATGTACCACTATAATGACTAATGTGTACAGAATGTGTGCAGTGCAAGAAAGTGCTACTATTGTAAAACCATGCCTTGAGATCTGTTAATGCGTTAAGGGGAACACCATTTGATTTGGGAAAGGCAATATTTTCTGTATCCAGAACCAGAGTTTTGCCATAGTAGATCTATTTGATGAACAAAGTGCAATGAAAAATAGCAATTTAAAGAGTAGCCCTCTTCCATGTTCTAGGATGGGACTTGGCTTAGCTGCTTTAATGCAGACAAAATTCTTCCTGATTTTGCACAGAGCAGTAGCAAGAGGCCCCTTGTTATGATGCAGAGAAGATCCACCAGCCAAGTCCCAGGAGCAATAGCAGTTGGTAGGTGTCCAACACGAACCCTTTCCTTCATCCCATGGAAAGAATGAACAAACACCATTGGGGAGCAGAGATCTGGCTACCTCAACTACTTTTTCTCTTTTGGCTCCTTGCACATGAAAGTGATAGAGTGGAGTTTTGGTTAGGACCTTATGGGAGGTTCCTCAGGACTAAAAAGGAATTCTGTGATACGACTCCCTCAGAAAGGAGGCAATAGAGGTAAGGATGCCGTGAAGGAACTAAATGCAAAAAAAACGGGATGATGCAGAGGTGTGGAGTGGGAAGCGGGTGTTCTCCAGCAGTGTCTGTACACTGGAACATGCATTTGGTGGACCTACAGCTCAGGGAGGGTGACGGGTGCATTTTGTTGTAAAGGAAAAAAATCTTGTTGGGATTCTGTCCTCTCAGAACCCCAGGTAGCTAGCAATGGATTGCCTTCACAGGGTAATCTTAGATAAGTTGATTCACACTAACTTGCATCACACATATCTATGTTTGAAATTCTATTACCATTACTGATTATTAGTACTTCCACACTGTTTTTTTTCAAGGGAACAATATAGCCAGGACTACATTAACAGTCCTCTTGGGACATGATGCTAAGGCTGATACTACTGAAAATTTTCTAAAAGTTCAAGATTCTCAAGTAAGAATACAATGCAAAATTTACATTTGTTAATAATAAAAAATAATCATTCTAATCAGACAGCTGTAAAAAAACTAAAACCTGAATCCTAAAACATTAAAAGACAGGTGTAGAAAAACCTGCATTTACTCGTTTTACATAGCATGGATTTCAAACTAATCTTACAGAAGCTGAAACCTGACTTTTAGTGTTTTTATGGAGAAGCAATGTTTTGTCAGCGTCTACATTAAAAAAAATTTTTGAAAGCAGTTGGGCTCTGCTTTCTCATACTTGCAAAAGAAGCTCAGAATATTTTAAATCCTCTCTGTTTTCAGTCTCTCCATCCTGTCCAAACTTACCAGGCTATTGCTCCATCACCATCTGAAGGGGAAGCATTGCTTCATTTTTTGAAAGACCTATCTTTCCATACTTAAAAGCACTGTGTATTAAAGGTTTGGCCACCATGGCGTAAGTATCTATCTCATTCAAGATTTTAGCTAATGGACAATATTAGAGCTTCTCTTACTACTAGAATTTCTTAAGCCAAAAGTTTAGCATTGATAAATGACTGAGGTCAGTAACAGCAGATATCCAAGTGTAAATTAATCCACAAAGGCAGAGCAGTACTGAAGTCCCCACAAAGTCCTGCTGCAGTCCCACAGGCCCTGCTAGCCCTCAATCCAGGATCACCTGTATATTTCTCTTTCACAAAGTAAGATGCTAAAGTAAACTCAGCAAGAGCTGTGGCCTCACCCAGATAGCACCTGCAAATGCTGGGGGGCCCAGCCATGCAACAGAGCACCCAAAATGACACCACTGCTAATCACCTTCTTTGCTATCTCCTATGAGAGGACTCCTGATAACAGTGAAGTTAAAGTTCAGCTTCTTTGCCCCAGTGTTTTGATTTCTTCACTGATATTGCTAAGAAGGTCATCAAGATGACAAAGGACCAGGGCGGACAACCAAAACAGACCACCACACTGGAAGGAATGGGAATAGATGAGTGCATTTTCTCTGATTTTTGACTTCTGGAGTACAAAACTTCCACGTCAACTCAAATATTATTGAATTTACTTTCTGCTTGAAATAAAGGCTATGAAGCAAGAAGAAGCAGAGAGAGAAAGAGAAAGAAAGCATGTAGAAAACAGTGGCATCTTATAGGCAAGGTATGAATCAAGTAGTTTACCCAGTTCACCATGGGGGGAAGGGGTTGACTTCCACCTCTGATACAAACTGTATATGGCTCCTTTTACTTAGGAAGACGTGTTTTTAATTGAGTGTGTCTTCAGGAAACAAAAGGATATACATTACAGAGGAAAGGCTCACAAATCCTGGCAAGTTCTGCAAGCTTGTGAGGTAGTTTGGCAATGCCATGTATTCTTAAGCTAGTGAGTAATTCCTCCAGCTATGCTCTTTTGTCGTTGTTACTTAACATTTTCATACAGTCTCTGGATGGTGTCTTCAAGGGAAAAAGAACCTCTCGCCTCAATGAAATCACTATTTTCAACTTATGTAAGCTTATGCTGTTTGTCTGTGATTTTAGCTCTGTAAGAAATTATTTAGAAATAAATAGGGATACACAGTAGGAACAAAATAAAACCTTCATGCTAATTTTCCACCTTCACAATTCTAGGATCCCAAATTTTACACAAATTCAGTCATTTATGTGTAGCAATATGTATATGTCTCAGAGATTTTGTGCTTGTAATTTGGGCTTTCTGAAGTCAGTAGGAGCTCTGCTGCTGAATAAACAGGCTTTACTTTCAATGAACCACAATTACAATTCCTATCAACAACAAGTAGCACCAAGAATGCTTTCCTGAGAGACGGGCTCAGAGCGTAGTAGGAAGAAAAAATAATACATTCGTTTCTGGGCAAGTACTGCTGTACTCCATTCAGAAAAAAGTCATGGTTGTCTGTCACATTTACTCCACAAGGCTGCAGCTCCTTCTAAGTTGATGGTTAGTCTTCATGATACTTTCCTTGCCAAGTGTGGCATGCCTTCAGCTGCAGCTGTTATCACGGCAAGCCAGAGCAAAGCGGCAAAACCTATTTGCTGGAGAAACTCCTTCAGCTGGCTGGGACAGCATTTGTGGGTTTCCTCATCTTTTCATGTGGAAGACTATCGCAGGATTAAGAGCCTCCCAAGGGCCTGCCTCATTCACAAAGTAAAATGATTCACCAACTGACAGCAGAATTGACTAAGGAGCAGTTTGGGGGCTCAATCCTTAATCTGAATGTAGTGCTACAGGCGCCACTGCTTCTATTTCTGTAATCTTTTTACCAGCACCTACTAAACAGGAGCTACGTGAGCCCTGCTCTTGCACAGTGTGGCTGAAGGGTCACAGAAAGACCAAGAGAGCACCCGGAGAAGCAGGTGAAGAGGGAGCAGAACAGATGGTGCAGGGAACCTGATCAATCTGAGCAAGATCTTGTCATATAAGAACCTCTCCTATTACCTACATGCCAGTCTCAATTAAGCTTCCAGAGACTGGCCTATTTCTCACTCCTCTTTCCCCAGCTCATTGTGATTCTTTTGATAATTCCTCAGACATGTTAATTCCTTATCATGAATCCCCGACCAAACCACCCCCTGTGCTGGTGCTTTCCTGTCCTGAGCTTCGGTCCTCAGGAATATACACCTGATGTGGTTGTTCTCATTGGCAGGGTGTAGGATCATCAGAGAATGGTATAGAAGGGCACAGGACTGCGGCTTCTTGCTGAGGAAGGTTCTTCCTTCCAAGGAACATGTCAGAAAGGGAAGTGACCTTTCTACAGTTCCTAAATGTATCTGCAAAGTTGCTGAGTACCTCCAGCTCCAGAGAAGTCAAAGCACTTGGCAGTGCTATGCTTCGTCTTTTTTACCCTGTCTTCCTTACGCATCCCATAAAGGACATGTTCTACCATGCTCTTCACAGAAGCTCTGTAGCACTAATGTAGTCCTATAAAATATCAACACTCCACACTACTTACAACTGAGCAGTGTACAGCTGAACCCAGAAAAGATTTTAGGATTTTGAAAGCACCGAATAGTGGAAATACAGTGATAGTGTTTAAATAGTGGAAACATGGAAGACAGAGAAATCCTGCTTGTTCAATTCAGTGTTTAGCAAGTGCACCCCCGAAACTTCCTCTCAAAGCCTCCATGAAACATATCTCATTTTGTTAACAAAGATACTTCTCACTGTGATCTGCAACAAAGACCTGAGAGACAACATGGACTCTGTGGCTGAGCTTAAAAAAAAAGCATTCCTTCTGACTGACAAATTGAAAGCAAGTTTTAGGACTAGCAGTTCTGCAGACTTACACACAGTTAGACGAACTGTCCAATGACCATTATGTACCCCTGGGTTAGTGAGCAGAGAAGAGTGTGGCAAGAGCAAACATTTTCAATTGTACTCATGTCTTTCTCCACTGGCAGCAATGGACGTGATGTAGCAAGAATAATCAGTGCAAAATCCATCCTGGATTTCCAAACACTTGGAAAACTGTATAACTGTGATTTTTGTGAATTTGGCTCTACCTTCCACTGATGTTATAATGGGTCTGACACTGAACTTTTGCACATCTTCCAACAAAACCCATCATTTTCATAAAGTATCTTTCAACAAAATGCTTGTTTCCACCTCTAACATGTTTACTGTTGCAGTGTTCCTCATCCCTCGAATACAGGTAGAACCACTGTTGCACAGAAATAAACAGCTGTTGTGGTGCAGCCAAGCTATCCACCATCAAATTTGCTTAGAAGAGCTTAATAGCCACTGAGGTGAAGACTCCACTGAGCACAGTGGCCATTAAACCAGGTCCAAAATATCTTATCTATGAGGTTGGACTTGCCCAAGGAGTAATGTCACTGCAGCCACTTCCCTTGATGGGTGAATTTTTGACAGGCTAGATAGATGGGCTGAGGCCAATTGTATGAGGTTCAGCTGGACCAGGTGCTGGGTTCTGTACTTTGGCCACAACAACCCCATACAGTGCTGCAGGCTGGGGGCAGAGTGGCTGGAAAGCTGCACTGTGGAAAAGGATCCGATGATGCTGGTCGACAGGGGCTGAACAGGAGGCAGAATTGGCCAAGAAGGACAATGCCATCCTGGTTCGTATCAGCAACAGTGTGGCCAGCAGGACCAGGGCAGTGATTGTCTCTCTTCGCTTGGCACTGGTGAGGCTGTGCCTCGAGTGCTGTGTTCAGTTTTGGGCCCCTCACTGCAAGAAAGAAACTGAGGTGCTGGAGTGTGTCCAGGGAAGGACACTGGAGCTGGGAAAGGGTCTGAAGCACAGATCTGATGAGAAGCGGCTGAGGGAGCTGGAGCTGTTTAACTTAGAGAAAAGGAGGCTCAGGGGAGACCTTATCACTACAACTCTCTGAAAGGAGAGTGTAGCCAGGTGGGTTTGGTCTCTTCTTCCAGACCACTAGCAAAAAAATAAGAGGACATAGCCTCAAGGGGTTCAGGTTGGACATAAGAATTTCTTCATAGAAATGGGGACTAAACATTGGAATGGGCTGCCTCAGGAGGTGATGGAGTCACCATGCCTGGAGGTGTTTGAGAAAAGATTGGATGTGGCACTTAGTGCCATGGTCTAGTTGACAGGGTGGTGTTCAGTCAAAGATTGTACTTGATGGTATCAGAGGTCTTTTTCAAACTAACTGATTCTTTGATTCTGTAATTTTGATTTCTGTTTTTTGAAAAGCCTGAACTGATGAAAATATGCCTTTACACTCATGTAATTCTTTTGTCATTGTTTTCGGTAACATTTTTTAGCTCGGTCACCAGTACTTAATCCCTTTAGTAATTCAGATTCTCTTGCTTTGAGTTCACATTCTGTCTACCAAAACATAAAAACCCCAAAATAAGACCTCTTGCTCCATTTTTCTCAATCCAGTATCTCTTATAAGTGCTAGAAATTCTTGCCTCCACTTTTAATGACTCCAACCTGTGTGTTTATGGAGAGCTGGCATCATGACTCAGAGCAAGCTCAGCAGGGGGCTGAGGTGACAAGAGCAACACGACTTTCCAGAGAAAAAAATATGTCCCTGGTTTTGCTTTTGCCAGAAGTGGGTCTTGCAATAACCAAGCACGGACTCTCAGGTACAGAGCCTCTGGGGTAAAACCTGCTCTGGGAAGAGACAAAAATGATAGTGACAGGGAACTCTGCATCCAGTCAACACCTTAACAGTTAAACAGCTCTGCTGCAGCACTGCCAGGATGAAAACCTGATATTCACGATGCCTCCGCGAGCTTTGTCAATATGAGTGTCAAAGGCAACATCAGCATAAATGTGATGGTGACAACAATGTACATTGCTACACCATGCAACCAGTGCTACAACACAGAAGAGTACTTGAGAAGATGCCTGTGCATCAGGATTAATAAAACATAGTAGGAAGTTTTACTGTAGGCTCAATTCAGTCTTGGCCATCTCTCATATTTTATTACCTATGTATTCAGCAAAGACATTTTTAAAGAAATAACACATCTTCTGGGAAAGCATTTCTGAAAAGTACAGCAACAATACGATTTTAAGGTCCTGAGCACTTGAAAAAAACAGTCTATATTTTACTGAAGTTACCAGGGAGCTTATCTATCATGGATTGCTTATTTTGTGTTGTTTATTAAAATTTATTCCAAAATTGCATCTGCCTTCACACCATTTCTCATGATGACCTGAGACTAAAACTGCATTATATCAAAAACACTAGGATTTGTCTCAGCTTGCAGTTCACAATCATTCTTTAATGGAGCAATTGCACTCCATGTTTGGGAAATGTTTAAAATATACCACTTCCTGAGTTTACAACAAAGTGTGTGTACTCTCTCTAACTTTAGAATTACAATGGGAACAATCAAGCACACACAGCCTGAAGGCAAGATGTTTTCCCTAGCTTTTCATTTTCCAAGAAATTATATTAAGAGAAAGTCTGCACATGATTTACTGAAAAGAAAAGAGGAATATTAACACTGACTTGCACAAAAATTATGAAGACCAAACTCCCCCATCTTCTTAGAGGGAAACCAATGCCTTCAGTTCCAACCCAAACAACTTAACTATTCCATGCTATTCCTCACCAGCAAATGCAAGCAGCTTCTGTGGATGAAAGACTTTACTGTGCCAGATTTGATTTGTAATTTTTATTTGTAGGATTCCTTTCAGAGCTTTTCTAAACCAAATGAAAACTGGAATAGTGCTACTATAGCAATACTGAAAACATGCATTACTTGCCTAAATAGTGCCAGTGAAACACTATTAACCACCTATGAAAAAGAGGTTATTTCCTACAGAAATTAGAAAAATTGTAGAAACTCAGCATTTCTGTGTAAGGATGAAACTTCACTTCCTTTACTAGAATTTAAGGGTTTAGGTTTTTCCTTTTTTAACACAGAGGTGGTTTTGGATGTTAAGTTATTCTCCATGGACTTAATTCTCAGCAAGAGAAACATTCTGAACTGTCTTTACAGTGTGCTTTTTGAAATATCAACAAGTACTGTTATCATTCAACTCTTGGCATCACTCTGAGGTGCTGTCCTGCAGCTGCTTTTAAAAATCTTTAAAAAGAAACTCCAGTCTCAGAGAAAAGAGTTGTTCTTGGCAAACAATTTTGAAAAACATAGAAGAAACTTAAAGATAGCAGATTATTCCATGGTCAGGCTCATAACCAACCAAATGCGTAACAGATCATATGCAACTGAGTCCCTAATAAAAGTTCCCAGACCTGACTTTGACATGATGTAGAAAAAACAGTGATATAAAAGCTGCCCTAGAAATGAACTAGCAAGGATTTGCATTCAGATGTAAGCCAGTCAAAAACACAGGGAAACATCCTGTAGCTGACAGCCAGAGGACAAAATTATTAGAAATACTTCACTCAACTATGTGCCAAGTTTCCTTTTATCCCTAGAAACATATCTAGCTGTGTGCCTCTAACATAATATCACTGATCAACTGAGATTAAAATGAAAACTAAACCAAGGTTTAAAACAGATTATATTTTAAGATTACTGAGATGAGTTCCCTGAAAGTACGCAGAGATTGATGCCTCATGATGCTCCCGACGTACAGGTGCGGGGTTGGTGGCAATCCCACAGGACAAGCAGCCTGTGAGCTACTGTTCTCTTGATGGAGAAGGTGGGGAATGGGACATCCAGAGATCTGAGGGACCGAGCCTACCCAGGCCACTCTGCACGCCACCACGAAAACTTGCAGGTCTGAGTTCAGTGGGGCTGGAACTATGGAGGCTTCACAGCTGTATATGTGCAGTCCTTTGATATTGGCTGGCTCAGTCAACCCAGGCCTCAGTTCTTAGAAGCACTTATGTAATTAAAAGCACTGAATGAGATCTTCAGAGGTCTGTGTAAACTAAACATCTATAAAATCTGACCCTGAGGGTCTGAAAACCTGACAAAGCTTTGACTAGGCAAGTACTGGAGCTTTGGCCAAAAGAGCTAAATGGGTGTTCTCAAGCAAGCACAGTTCTTATTAACATCAGTGCAGGACTTGGCATGCACAACATGTAGATTTAGGAAAGGTGCATGATTAAGAAACAGAGAGAAACTCCAGAATACTCAACTGGCATGCAAAAGACTTTGGAAGAAGAGCTCTACCTATTATGGAAGACTCTCAAGTCTTACGAACTCTCACTTATTTCCTCTTAGAGATTCAAAACCCGAACTGTAGCCTTTGGACAACTGAAGTTCAAAACAACATGCTGCATACACTGCTGAATGTTTGGCAAAGCAAGTGAAAACAAGACCGAATAAATCACAGGACCAGTAAAGTGGAAGCAGGCGTGTAAGAAAAACCATTCATATATGGTTGCATGTATTGTTATATAGTGGCATCACATCTCCTCATTAACCTGTGAATGCCCCATTCCTGGAAGTGTTCAAGGCCAGGTGGGATGGGGCTCTGAGGAACCTGATGTAGTGGGTGGCATTCCTGTCCATGGCAGAGGGGGTTGGAACTAGATCTTGAAGTCCCTTCCAACCCAAACCATTCTATGATTCTGTGATTCACTAAAGGCTGTTCTTGTTATACTTTATTAGTACTGGACTTACTGCACAAAAATAGATGAGGAAATTCCTTCAAAAATTACCCACTTCTGTTCATACTGCTTCATTTCATTAGAATGAGAAATGGCCCTAGACAAAATGCATGTAGTAAAAACAGCTGAATAAAAGTAATTACAAGCTGGACAGGAGTTTATTGTGAGGTATACAACTCCAAAGCAAACCATTAACTTTCAATAAATGCATCCTGACAAACTTCTTAGTCGCCAGAAAGATAATTTAAAATAAATAAATAAATAAATAAATAAATAAATAAATAAATTTTTCTATCCATGATCCTCCCCTCCTCTTCCTTTCCTCTTCCCTCCCCTTCCCTCCCTTTCCTTTTGTCAATTAAATAACAATCAACCAAAATATTTCTTAAAATACAGTAGGTTTCAAAGAAAACAGAAGGTGTATTATTATACCAACCTGACAGTGTTTCCAACTAATTTTTTCTTGTGGTTTCATTTAGTCCAGCCTTTGGCTAGAGTTAGTAGAAAATATACAGCCTTTCCTCATACAAAAAAAAAAAAAAGAAAAAACCCAGCAGACCTTTATCCCACAAATACATGAATACATGAGAAAAAACGCAGCAGACCTTTATCCCACAAATACATGCTGAAGTGTCATACTGTATAGGCATTCCAGGGACATTGATATCAATATCTAACTTCTTCTAACTCTCTCTAGATATGAATAACCTATAATTAATGACAGACAGTGAAAAACATGCCAAGAATGACTGAGGATCACACTGTTGGTAACACAGAGCTTCCTAACATACTAATTATTAATCTAATCTTTGAAAACAGTTTATACAAGGACATGCACAGATTAGATACCCATTCATTCAACTGTGTCATGGAGTATATTTGCATTTAAAACCAGTCAGATCTCTTACACACAGCAGACATCTGGACGTGTCTTGTCTGAAGAAATAAAACAGAACCTAGAAGAGCTATTTTGGAATTATAGTGAGGAATGACACTTATTTAGAAGTTAGAACCCAAAATAAAAAGGAGAAAGGGTGAAAAAGAACATGGTGACATTTATACAGGATGTAAGTGTATTGAACTGCCCTGACCAGTTTTCTTTAATTTCTGCTGACATTTTTCCAATCGGATTTCACTGGCAATGCACTTAGACAGCTTCATCTCAGAAAGAGTTGCTTCAGTCAAAGCTCCTGATTATTTACTAGTATGTTGAGTCCAAAACAGAAAAACCTGTACTGTGAATTCTTGTATTGATACTTTGCACCACTCTTGAGGTGTCTGAAAACAAGGCTGGTTCCTTCCAGTTGCAAAGTGTTTACCAGTGAGATACAGCGGGGGGGGGGGGGGGGGGGCAGCCGTGAAAATTACTACCACCAAACTCAGCAGTGAAGTTGTTGTCACATCTCTCTAGATAGCAGCACTTCTTCTGAATTTGCCAAGGCAAGACATCCTCTAACCCTTCTGCAAATTGTGAATGCTGGAGCAACCTCAGAAAGAAGCCAGAGGGACAATTATCCCTTGCCTTACACCACATCTAAGTCTTGAGCTGAATTTCACCTTGTCACCTTGCACTGACAGCATTTCACCTTTACCTGCAAGCATCTCAGCAGTCACTGTGCTACATACAAGGCAGGAGAAAACAGAATCCTCCAGATCTGAATGGCAGTTCCTGTCGTATGTTCACACACACACTTCCACCTGCTCAATTACAAGTAAAAGGTGCATGTTGGCACCAAAAAGAAAGATGGAAGTGCTGACTGAGTATTACCACTGAGAAATGTCCCTGCTGTGTTCAATCTCCAAACCCTTCTGATGCTGTCAGTGCAGTCTAAGGTTTCAATAGCATTTGTTTGAGACTATATTGAAGGGTCAGAGCAAGCTGGCATCTCCAGCCACAGTCCCATGACATGTACAAAGCCAAAGACAATGCTGTGAACCAACCCTTAGCAAGGTAGCCTTCTGTGTGGGGACTTCGCTGGTGTGCCAAATGGAAGGGCACATTTCACTTACTGTACTAGGAGGCTCAACATGCCCCTGTCCTGGCTAGACAGAAGGTTGGAAGCAGTTTCTGACCTATGCTTTCCTGCAGCAATAGAAAAAGAAATCCTGCCACACACAACAGGTGAACACACTTAAGTCTTGTAGGACAGACATACCTGTTGCTCCTTGTGTCTTCTACACTATGGACAAGATGATCTTTCTACAATTGCCTTTTAAAATTTAACAATTTCACTAGAGCAGAAATGCAAGGACTGAAATATTGCTTCTGATGAGACATGAATGCTAGCATTTCTGTAATTGTTCCTCTCTGTAGCCAAATTACAACCGCCCATGTCCACAGAAAAAATTGCACAGGAACAAAGCACTCAAAGGCTTTACAAAACACAGAACATCTGAGAAGTCTGAGCAACCCAAATTACATTCGCAAAGGGCAAGCTCCACAGTTTCATAAAGCCCAGCAGAAGCAAGAGACACAACTGAACAGCTCTGCTCCCCCTTAAATGTTTTTTATGAAACTGCTTTTAGACCAGTTAAAAACATAAAGTAGGTCCTTCAGTTTGGCCCTCAGAGATGGAGGTGTTTCCACCTTTGTTAAAATCAGGTTTCATTTCATGCTGCACCACAGCACACTACAGAGGAGTTTATTCCTGTGGTTGCTAAAGCAAGCAAAATGCTGAGAGATATGAGGAGAAATTTAGCCTACTTGCTGTCTGCCAGACTGGAACAAATGGACTTAGGAATACTTCTAAAAGAGATGCAAACAAAAATAAAGCCTCTCACAGCATTTTAAAAGGCCTGTGTTTAGAATAGCTATGCAATACAAGAATAAATCTGCCAAAGACAAAAAGGGAAGAAATTAAAATCTCTTGGCTGTACACTTCTGGAAGATGATAGATAAGGAAAAGGCAGTCAAAAGATTTCTCTCTCTGCAGCACAGCTGTGCAAGTTAAACATTTCATAGCTAAGAGCCCTGTATTTGGTAACTAGTCATTAATTTTTTTTTTTTTAATGTAAAGCTTCTGGTTGTTGTCATCCAGAGTCCCGTCCTACAGACTAGGGAAGATGGACAGTGTGGGGTAAGGGGAAGGAGAGCAGCCTCTGGGACAAATACACCATTTGGCAGGCAGGATTGGTTCTGTGCCAGTAACTAGAAGTGATACTTGAGCCAACCATGTGAAGGTACAAGACACGCAGAAGAAACCCACTCTGGCATTGCTCTCCAGTGCATGGAGATCATTCAGGCCAGTGGCAACAGGTGAGAGCATTGGGAACTACCTTGCCACTAGGCAGATGGTGCTTGGTGAGACTGACCTGCTCACCGGTGTGGCTGCAAATTCTTATCACTCAAACCTGGTGCAAATCTGAACCACAGCCACCACTGAGCAGCATCCAGTGATAGGGCTGTATTTATTAGCTTCATGCTTTACAAACAACCAGTCCACTTCCATTACCTATGGAATATTTGGGAAGCCAATAATGCATAAACTCTGTGGCACCAGCAGTTAACATTAGGAAAAGACTGATTTAGGAAATGAATGTAAGCAAAAGGCTGCCAAACCCCCCAAAACACAGATATATATTTAAACGAATGTCCATAAAGAAGACAAGTGGTAATGTCTAAACCACTGCACTTGGCTTCTCAGTGAAACAGAGCAGCACTGTCACCTGCCTCTGCTTTAACAAGTGCTTCCACAGAAAGTTAAAGACCAACTTTAAAAATCACTATTTAGAAATACACTCTTAACCCAGATGTTTAAATCAGATACTCACTGCCAGTTTCAGCAAGGCTCACATGTGCCTGTAACTTTCTTAATTAATTCTTCCTCATAGCATCTGACTGACCCAACATTTGTAGTAGTTTTACCATTCAGCATAAAAGCATGCAGAAATATGTGAGCCATCTAGGTCCATCCAGAGGGACTGGTAGAAAGTAATGTGAAGGTTTCCAGCATGGTTCAATTTCATCAGCTTCCTTCAGCCCCTGCACCTTCACGGCACATGCTGCTGCCGTGCATGTCACTGCCAAGTGGCATTCCCTGTTGACAGTCATGTGCCAGATCCTGAGAGATGCACAGCGAGGGCACTCACTTGATCTTCCTCGTACCTTCCCATTAATGGCACACTAAATTCCGTTGTCACTAAGGTTAACAAACAAGATGTAACTCACTAGTGTGATAGTTTTCACAGTCTTGAAAGCAGAGGGGATTTTGGTCAGGTACAAGAACTGGAGCAACATGTGTTCTTGCTGCGCAACATGGAGGGAGCAGTTGGGAGCAATCTTGGTAAGCTTGGCATGCATAGATGCCTGTAAAATTAAATTCACAATCCTTTTAAACCTTCTCAAACCACCCTTACCACAGAAGAATCAAGATTGCCCTTTATGGCAGAGAAAACTTTCTCTGTTAAATGTGAAACACAAGCTGGCAACCAGACAGGCCAAGGGTTTTATTCACAGCAGCAGCTCCTGAAAAACTGTTCTCTCCAAAAGTCTCAGACTTCCCACTCACAGCCCACTCAATCCCCGGCATGCACATCAGCAACCTTTGTGAACACAAAACAAAACAGAATAAAACAGGATTTTGTCAGAACAAATACTTTCTTGCTGCAACTGTTCACCCAGTTACTCTGTACTCCTCTAGCATAACAAGTAAATGCATCCCATAAGAAAGAGCAAAATAACTTTCTGCCAGAAAAATGCAAGCATATTGCTTTGCATGGACAAACCTAGTGGCTTGTATGCTGCAGGTGCAGTGGAGTGCATAAGGTTCCCATGCGCTACACGTCAAGTTGCATTTCCTGACAAGCATCAGGCAGCCCTTGCATTGCCCATTTTTAATTTTTGCTGTTTAGCTGTAGTCCCTTTCTCCTTAGGGTATCACTGACTAAGACACCAAAAAGACACTGTTGAATATTGTTCTCTCCTCTTTCTAGGAAGATGCTACTGCTTTAAACCTGTCTGTGGGGAATGGGTTTTTGTGTCTCGTTTCCACCACAGGCGTACCTGGATGGAGACTGAAGAGAATCAAGACAGACAATTGCAAACTGCACCATTTCAGAGGGAACTGTAGTCTCCTCTTCAGAGAATCTGATTCAAAACTTGGTTTTACCCTTGAGAGATTTATACCAAAATACAGTAAGCTCCTTCTGGAAGCAGCAATCCTGAGTCAGACGGCTTTTGAGGAAAACTGAAGTTTTAAAGTCCCACCTCATCCTCCCAACTAAACACCACTGTGGCATGTGGTATTGTCACCTGACAATCTGGTGCACTGGATAGTTTCTTCCATCAGATTATTTCCAATTTGAGGGGCTGGAAATTTCTTCGTATTTTTTGAGTTGTTTTCATCCTTCTTTCATTCTTCTTCTGAGAATGTTACTCACACCTATCTCTTCAGAGTTCTCAAGCAAAGTAGATTTTCAAAACTTGAGGCTTTTTTTCCCTCCAAGGTATATTCTGGTCATGAACCATCCCAAAACCTGAGTCAGCAGTGCCCTGGCAGCCCGGAGGGCCACCTGTGTCCTGGGGTGCATCAGGCACAGCATCAGCAGCCAGGCAAGGGAGGGGGTTGTCCCGCTCTGCGCTGCACTGGGGCAGCCTCACCTCGAGCGCTGGGGGCAGTTCAGGGTGCCACGATACGAAAAAGACACAAAGGTAATATAGAGCATCCAAAGAAGGACCATGAGGATGGTGAAGGGTTTGGAGGGGAAGCCATATGACGAATGGCTAAGGTCACTTGGTCTGTTCAGCCTGGAGAAGAGGAGACTGAATTCCAGTTACAACTTCCTCCTGAGAGGAAGCAGAGGGGCAAGTACTGATTTCTTCTCTGTGATGACCTGTGACAGGACTCGAGGAAAAAACATGAACCTGAGTCAGGGGAGGTTTAGGCTGGGTATTAGAAAAAAGGTTCTTCACCCATAGGCTGGTTGGGCACTGGAACAGGCTCCCCAGGGAAGTGGTCACAGCACCAAAGCTGACAGAGTTCGAGAAGTGTTCAGGCATATGGTGTGACTCTTGGGGTGTCTTGCACAGGGCCAGGAGTTGGACTCAATTATCCTTGAGGGTCCCTTCCAACCTACATATTCTATGATTCTAGGAGTCTGTGAAAGCTGTCCTCCTGCAGTTTCCTGCCCTCAGAGCACAGAAATACTGGTTTCTTACAGTAGCTGATCATAACTGCTGCTTTTCACCATCTTCATATAAAATACTGGGACCACTGCACACTGCAGTCAACCACTAAATGCAAACCTTGGTTTTCAATGCCAGAGCTATAGCCTTAGCAGATAAAGCAAATTATCCAGACAAACACAAACAAAGGAGTGGTTTACAAAATAAAAGCTTTTCTCAGGAAACTCCTATACAGAAAGTCCAGACAGTACCTCCCTACTCTTCTGATACTGAGCAGATGGTGTGAGTATCAGGTGTGTGCTGCACACTTCTATCAGATACAATAAATAATACACAACTAATACAGAATATCAGTTTCATTCTGTTCCTCCTTACATGAGACTGCACTGCATGCATTACCTTATCTCTAGCTGAATGCAAAACATCTGCCCAAACCCATCACTGGAGACTGAATTAAATTTCCTTGGCAGTAATATTATTATATATGCAGCATGTATATCTAGTGCTGTCTTTTCTATTTTCTATCTTAAGCATCTTGGAAATGTAAAAGCAATTCAATTTGTCGCCTACTCAAATACTTTCTACCAAACAATCTAATGGGTCAAACCATGTGAAAAATGGTAATGTCTCTTTCTTTTGTCAGTCCTCTGACAGAAACGAGGAAAAAAAATGCATCCCATGCAACAAAACCAAGGCATTGTTTCTCAAATAGCGTGTCACGTTAGGAGAAATTTTACTTTGACATCCTCCTGAATTCTGAATTCTTTATAGTATAGTTATATATTCAGCAAAAGTGATATGCTTCTATTATTTTTGAGAAAGTATCTTGTACAAGTAAAGTATAATTAAAAGTAGTGCAGCATTTAAAACAAATGGAACCAGAAAGGATCACACTTGAACAACAGTCACAAGAGAAAACTGCCAGACCGCTGATGGCTGTGAGAGTCTTTCAAAGTGGTCATAAAGTAGAGAGGAAAGGTGAATCAAGCAGATGAAAATTACCTATGTAACTTAATTTACTTGACTTTCTCTAAAACGTCAACAATATACCACATGCCTTTGGGAGAAGGCATTAATTCTCACAAAAGCATTATGCAATGGGAACAGCGGACCTTCCTGATGCATGAGCAGAACCTTCCTGCCAGAGGGCGCTGGCATAAGTCATGGGGCCTGTGCTGGTTTTGGGCCAGGTAGAGTTAATTTTCTTCACAGTGGCTGGTAAGGGGCTGTCTTCTGGATCTGTGCTGAGCACAGGATTGATAATATATAGTTTTGTTATTGTGAAGTACTGAGCCCTGAACAACAAGCCCTGAGCCAAAGCTGACCTCTAGATGAACCCTGCAACCAAATGTTATATGATATTTATATCCACTCATTAGCAAAATATGCACAATCATTAGCAGTATGATATTTGTATCCCCTCATTAGCCGAATATGTAGAGTGATAAGAATAACTTTATCTTTCTGTGTTTAGAGGCTGGACAAGGCCATGAAATCAGACATCTGGCCTTGTTTGGAGGTACATGGTTAAAGCCAACTCCCTTGGTTCCTCCTTGAGCCCTGGCCAGGCTTTGGGTAGAACCTAAGAGGAGGATGAAACCAGATGTTTCTGCACTGGAAGGTATGTAAGCTTGTTTATTCCACAATATAAAAGCCGGACCCTCTCACAGAGAAGATGGAGACCTTGCTTACAAGTGGATGCACCGTGTAGGATTTCCCAGTTACCAGGAGTGGCTTTCCAGTCCTTCACTGTGACCAGGGCTCCTCAGCTGATGTGTGGCTCTGGATGTTGGTAAAGTACTAGGGTAACCAGTGATGTATCTTTCTTAATCACGATAGGCAATCTTTTGTAGTAATGATTAGGTGCATTCCTTATATTATCCTTTTGTAATTCTTTGCTGTGCTGAACTATAGTAAATTACACTTCTTCCTTAAAGTTGGTGTATGTGTCTGTTGTGCCAACCCTGCCCACTGGCAAAATGTATTGCTGAGCAGGGTTAACACAGAGCCAAGGCCTTTTCTGCTTTTTGNTAGCTTATCCTTTTGTAATTCTTTGCTGTGCTGAACTATAGTAAATTACACTTCTTCCTTAAAGTTGGTGTATGTGTCTGTTGTGCCAACCCTGCCCACTGGCAAAATGTATTGCTGAGCAGGGTTAACACAGAGCCAAGGCCTTTTCTGCTTTTTGTACTTCCACACTGGTGAGGGAGTTGGGAGTAGATGGGGGGCTGGGAGGAGACACAGCTGGGACAGATGACCAGAACTGTCCAAAGGGATATTCCAGACCATGTGACATCATGCTCTGTACATAAAGGTGGGGGGAAGAAGGAGAAAGGGGGGAATATTTGGAGTGATGCCATTTGTCTTCCCATGTAAGCGTTACACATGATGGGGCCCTGCTCTCCTGGAGATGGCTGAACACCTGCCTACCTGTGGGAAGCAATGAAATAATTCCTTGTTTTGTTTTCCTTGTGTGCATGGCTTTTGTTTTCCCTATTAAACTGCCTTTATCTCAACCCATGAGTTTTCCAGCTTCTATACTTCTGATTCTCTCCCCGATCCTGCTGCTGAGGGAGGAAGCGAGTGGCTGTGTGAGGGTTGGCTGCTGGCTGGGGTGAAGCCATGACAAGGCCCTGGGTCCAGCTCTCACAGTTGTTGGTTGGCTGTGAGATGGCTTTTACACCAGCCAGTACTGCAGACCTCTGCTCAACCCAGAACCAAAAGCCCTTTTCCCAGGATACCAGCACTGGACAAAAAGTGCAAGAGCACAGGAAACTCACTGCACCTACAAACTGCAGTGTATAAATCTGACAACCCACAAAAACCCCAGAGGAATGTTAGGTTCCTCCACATAAAAGCCCTGGTCCCTCTGCATAGCCAGGATGTTCCCAGCTATTACCCCCCACCCCCCTATTAAGGCTACCAAAGGCTGCCTTAATTATATGGAAAGATTTGTGTGGTACTATCAAGCAACCCTGTGTGTCCTGAAAGCCTTCCTACTGACTTGCCAACCCAGTCCCCAAACCTAGATAATGACATCTGTGGGGGCCAGGGCAGAGCTTCATTTAAGTAAAGACTCCCGTTCCTTCCTTCTCACAAGGAGGAGGACTCTTGAGGAGTCTCAAGAGCCACATGCAGATGCTCCTCCGTCCTACTGAGAAGTCCCTTCTGAAGAATGATGGGTACACTGGTCACCCTGATTTTTTTCTGAAGAGCTACAGTCTCCAAACAGTAAACAAACAAACAAAAAACCAAACAACACACAAACAAACCCCAACTCAACTGAGAAAAAAAATAAAAAAAGACTGCCGACTCCCTTGGAACACATTAATGAAGATCACTGCCCAGTGGCCATTAGTTGTGGAACAAAGGGCATTTGATGAAAAGGAGAGACATAACCTAATATTACAAATTTACCTCAGCTATGCTGGAGGGAACAAGCAAACTTATCTTCCAACATAGCACAATGTAGGCAAGTAGTGAAATACACAGGTGGAGGAAGACATGGAAACAGACGGAGCTGATGTCCACATGTGCTCATTCAAACTTCCTGCTTTTTCATTGTACTAGGACAGTGGTAGTGCTTTAACAGTAATGAAGTAAAACACACAGCAATTTGCTTTGCTCTCACCTTGTTGAAAAGCGTATTCCTCGTGCCCCATGTGGATCTCACAGCTGTAGACAGGGCACCAACATCAGGGCAGAGCCACAAGGGGAACTGCTGCAATAAGGGAAACCACTGCCTTCCACTGAAGGAGCAACTTCTCCTCCAGAGGGAAAAAAAATCATTGATCCCACAGAGCCTGTCCTGAGACTTTAAAATATACACATACATGATGTATTCATATCTCTTTGTTTCATAAAGCCTGCTGAAGTGGTTCCAGGTTTTTACCTCCCCCATCTTCACAGTATTATCCCATGTAAATACTCCTGCAGCAGTTAAATGGTGTGTAAACTAAGCTAATCAAACACAGCCAAACTGTTTAATCAGTATCTAGGAGGTCAGCAGAGGTGACACAGTTTCAGAGATGCCTGACTGGAAAGAGGTCACTTAGCTTTACAGAGCTAACTATCCAACAGGAAAGCACTGAATATTAACACACACAAACACAAAATGCAATGGTTAATCATGCATATCTTTGATATATGGATCTGAGCTTCTATTTTCCTTTGACTCCTGGCTAGACCAAAACAAATTTTGACCATCTTTATGAGACTGTTCAAATGCATACAGCAAACACAGCGTGTTAAAGCAGATGCAGCATATTGAAAAGAGCTCAATTTAAGTGCAGAATGTTACTTGCAAATAGGAGGCCAGGTGAATAACCAACCACCATATAAATTGCCTGCTGCTGTATTTCAGTAATGCTCCACTATATTGTGGAGCTGTTCCAAAACATGACTTATTTGCAATGCTCAGTACAATGTATTCTCTTGTGGTCAAAAAGAAATGGTAAATCCAAATGTACGAATTTTTTTTCCTCTGCCAGGCTACCTTTTTTCTTCCATACATGTGAACACCTTGCTAAGAAAGGCTCCTGTACATTGCTGTACTGAAATCAGTCTCATTATTTCAGAATAGATTATTGAACCAGAGAAAAAACCTAACTGAAGGGTAGACTATTCGAGGAAAAAAAAACAAACAGGAAAAAAATTCTTACAACTTAATTCTCTATTAAAACTTGCAAGCATTAAGTGACTAGTGCGTCTGTTTCTGAGAGGTTAACTCACCTGTATTTTGCTGTATTCTGCTGTATACCACCATAATGTCTAATACGTTACAAGAATGAGCCCACAGACTATCTATGGTGAGACAAAGGGGGAAAAAACCCTCTACCTTCTGTGTGTTTATACATATTGCATATATAATTTTCTGGCCTTCTTTACTCACCCCCACAATAAGTAACTCCTGTTCCTCAAATCAAGAAAAATTCGTGAATATTTGACCCAGCTCTGCCCAGCCAAAAAATCTTTGTCACCAGTATTTCAATCAAATCACAGTGCCTGTTCAGCAAACACTTGTCACTGTGCCTGATTTTTAGGCTGATGCCAAGCACCAGGTCAGACAAAATGGGTGCAATACTACATTGCTTAATTCATAACACTGAGTTCAGAGAGAATTTGTCATTTATGGGGTTCTTAGCTGTACACTGCCATGAAGCGAAGCTGTGTGCAGAAAATGGGATTTAATTGAAAGAGGTTGTGGACACGAGTTATTTGCGTGAGGTTTTTTTGCATGTCTTGGCTTGGAGGCACTAATTTTAGTCTCATAAAGATAATCTACATTGAAATGCAACTTGAAATCTAGAAGATTTGGAAAATATCCACCTGACAGTGGATAGTTAATAATCAATTGTTGCAAACACGAAACACAACACTTCTTTTTAACTTACTTATTTCCACAATAGTTATAGCAATAGTACTTTTGGAAATCAGAGATGGAAATGTTAAACTTGAGTGGTTTGAAATTAAGTCATCAGCACTCATCAAGTCTGGTAAAATTGCTAGGATACACATATCTGGCATAGACTATGCCAACCACTTTACGGAACAGTTTCAATTGCAATTTACTGGTTACACAATAAATGTTTGCCTCCTGGGTTTAAAAAAATTAACGCTGCCTCTGTAAGAGCTCAGTTTTTAAAAGCACACCCTTGTTTTTATAGTTACAGATAAGAAAGTTAAAAAAAAAAGAAACCAGACATTATTCTTCCCCCTAACAGTGCTAAAAAAAGACAGTATGAAATCTAAATTTTGAACAGGAAATACTCACTTTCCTTGTTAAACATGAAAAAAGAAAGACTTTATAAGAAGCCTTCAGTTACAACAAAATCTGAGCTAATATTTAACCTCAGAGTGCAGAGTGGCATGACCTGGTATGACTACAGACTGCCATAGGGGACAATCCACATGATGGAAAACAGAAAACATTCCACTGCATGAATAGTAGGGCATCTTCTGTGCAAAGCTGGCTCAACAGCAAGGATCCAAATCTCACAGATCAAAAAAAAAAAAAAAAAAAAAAAAAAAAAAAAAAAAAAAAAAAAAAAGCGACAGCTTCTACATTTTGAGAATAGTTCATTAATTTTTTTTCCATCCTGCAATATTTTGCAAATTCCAAGCTATGACATTTGGAGTGTTACCAGCTAAAATATGCTGGCTCCTTATGGTGTGTTGCAGCAGATTTTGCAAACTATCACAGGGCGATGAGGGTTTTCTCTACAGCTTTGGGAGAACACTTGTAACATAAATACACCCTCTCCCCTCCGTACTTAAGACTGCAAAGATACCAGGAGTCTAGAAATTAAAGACTGTGACTTCAGGTTTAAAGAGAGGAGACAAACAGAAAAGTTACATGCAACATGAAGCGCATAGCAAAAGCTAACCTTTCCCTAATTTTGGCTCTAATTGTAGAAACCTGCTGCGCACAACTGCATGGCACTACTTGCTGTAGCCCAGATAAAGTCTAAATACCATGCCAGTGGGTTGCTCAACAAAATGGAGGAGGTTTCTAAGTGTTCCAGCACTTTTCTGCACCAGGATGACTTCTGGGCAGATATCAGCACTGCAACAAGGACAAAGCTGAAGATATGCCAATGAGAAGTGTCTTCATTTTACCACAGTGTTTTCCTCTTTATGCCACTGACATTCCTCTGCACACCCATTCCCATACCACACTGGCTAATGAGCATGTTTTGATGCCTAGCCCTGACACCCCTCCTACCAAAAATTGTTCCCTGTCCCATCCACACTGGCCATAGAGCAAAGTTCCTCCCTTCGCTTTGCACAGCACTTTCTGTTTACAAAAAAAAATGACCAAATAATTGCTACCCAGCTTGTAATATCAGCATTTTCCCTCCCCTAGCACAGAGCAGAATCCTACATTTTACACCTCACATCCTGTCATCTCCAGCCCAGATCTCCAACCTGTTGAGACGATTTTGAAATTTGATTCTGTGCTCCCATATCTTTGTGTCTCTGTCTGGCCTCATGCTCTGCACAAGTGCAATATAGAGAAAGGTGTGTTATTTCTTACACTGTATCATTCAGGAAAATACTGGATAGGACAGATTCCAGCAGAACCACAGCTCCCTCATCCCGTAAGTCAGACATCTTCTGTGCAAGACCTCTCTTTTCTCATCTGACTATGGAACAGAACATGTTTAATAGTAACAAGAATAAGAATAATAATAATACATAATGATAAAGTGTATATACCATGCTAATAGACTATATTATATTTAATAATACAGAATATAGAATAGAATTTCAAAATAAAGTTATATTACTTATATGTGTTATTGATCTTATATAGTATATGTATTTATAAATAAGCATAATTTTATATTTGTATACTATTAATATTTATATAGGACACACTTTTACATATTTATAAAATATAACAGCAACTATTTTGGGTCACTACTGAAGAACCTATTAAGTGTAGTTTACAGCTTGTAAACCACAGCCCTTGACCACGTGGAAATTTACACCCACAAAATAAATGTCTGGGTTCAGCAGAGGCATACTAGAAACTCTGTTTTTTGCCTGGAGACAGGGAAGGGGGAGATAACTTCATACAGAGTAGCAGTCAAGCGCTGGCCTTTCCCGGGCAGCTGTTGTCTTGGCACTGCTGAAACCTACCTTGGCTTACAGCTAAGAGGTTATTTCCCTACTCTCCCTGCCCACTTACTGGGTATCCCTTAGGCCTTCCAACACAAGAGGGGTAGGAAAGTGACTCAGATTCGAAAATACGTTTGGCTAGAGATGCACTAAAACAACACTGGTGGTCCTTTAATAAGTGACAATTTTATTTGAAGGAAAACTTACATATGGTTACTCGCATGAAGGGACACCATTAGCACATGGCCGTATTCGTAAACTTTGCAATATGATATGAGAAAGAGGAAGAAAGAGGATGGGGGGAGAGGGGAAGAGAAAGAAAAAGATAAGAGGTAGAAAGAGAGAGCGAGAGAGCTCGCTGGTCCTGGATCCAGCCAACGGGGGTCTTTGATGTCCTGAAGTCCCACACAATGTAGCTCGCTGTCCTTTTTTACGTTGGTTGCTTCGCGCAACCCCCACTCCATGCCTAAACAGGGCGGGGGGTGGTAGCCAATTTATATGTAAATGAGGACTATCGGGAGTAACAAAGAGATTACAAAAACTGTGGGTCTTTTATAAGGGCGGAACAGGACCGTAGTCACTTTAGCATCACTCTATCTTTAATCTGGCTGATCGCAGCAATAAGGGTCTTCCAACTCCTCAGCGCAACATCCACACACCTCATGCCGCGTCTCATCGTGTGGCTCCAGCTGCTTCATTTAATTTCACTTTATTTCATTTGAAACCTCTAACCTACTAAATCATCAGTGGTTTTTCTTTTCTCCAGCCTTAACCCCAGGAGGACAGACAGTGAAATTTGAAATTACTAAAACCAGTTGTTGTCATCTTTAAACATATTTTTAAAAAAACTGCTGTAGAAGATAATTATGTCGTGGAGACCCTTCTTGCCTATTTCCTTCGTGAAGATGCAGTTGTTCTTAGGTGAAGGACTGGACAGTCAAGCTTTCAAACAATATAGCATTGGTGATGCAAGAAAGCTTCCACTAGACTAGATGAGAAGTAATCTCGTGTACATTTCGATGTTTGATCACTTCTATATGGTTATGTTCCTGTCTTTAAAAAATGCTAGAGATTTTTTTAATGCCTGATTGTCCACACTGGTCAAAGACACTCACTTTACTGAAGATCACAGAGGAAAACAATAGGGCAGACCATACAAAAAAAGGAGGAAATAAATTGATGAAATAAACAAACCTGGAGAGAAAATAGGGCAGGAATCTCTTTCCTTCCCTTATCTCTTCCAGTTATCTTGGGTACTATTTGTAAAACACACATGTAAAATATTTAAGGTATGATGACTGCTTTTAGAAAATAATTACCTTGAACAACAGAAATAAAAACTTGCAGAAGATCACAGTGCTCACTCAATGAATACCATGAATACCCTGCGATTCTGCACTTAGAGGAAAACTTTTGTTCCTGCAACTTTTCATAGGACTAAAATCCTAAGATGCCCGGATCAAACAGAACTCATGGGATGTCTCTGACCTAACATCAGTCAAGTGAACAAAAGTTTCAGATCCTGCCTGTTGCTAAACAAAAAATAACATAAGGGATTGAAGCGTGAAAGAATTGTTCATCAATACAAGGACCATGATAAAACTTACTGTGCAGAAAATGTGGAAAATACCTGTAACTGAGGTTACAGATCACACAGATCACACAGATTAACTTCTTGGTACACAGTCAGGCAAAGCAGAGGCCCTACAGAGACCAAACTAAACCTAAGATCTGAGACGGGTCCTTTTCACCATACCATTCTCAGATGAAAATACAATACTGAAAGTTATCTGCTTACATCCTAATTGTGTATGTATGACTGAGGCTAAATGACAACACATTCTTACCATGCTGAAGGCACTTTTTATATGTTTCCATTTTGAATGCTTAAGTTCAGTCGGTCATATGACCAAGACCTTTTATTTACTTCAGGAAAAACACAGATGGTCGGTGGCCAGCCAGGGGTGTCATTCGGGAATCTGTGAGGTGTACTCATTACCACAGAAACAAGAGAGGACTGACACCCTGTAATTTCTGTCTTACAAGAGAATTCACCAACCTGACTAGTAAATAAAGTTCATAAATCAAAAAATCAGAACCCAGGTCAAGTAAATGAATATGAAGCAGTTGGGCTCCATCAGTCCTCTTCATTATTCATAGTACTAAGGTATATGTCTTTTGAGTTCCTTTAACTTACTATGCAAATCCATCATGGAAACATTTGATACAAACACTCATTTTTTAATATTTTTCACAGAAAGGGACTAGAAAAGACAAAAAAATTTGCTCTACTTTTAAGTCACTAACCTTCATCTTACCCTGTTTTACTTTGCAAAAATGGTGTGCGGCAATAACCTTTGGGAGCGGAGTATTACGTTCAGCCAGTTACACTTGAATTACCAGATGTATAACAATCCTCAAGAGGACCAATTGCCACACACGTTTCTGCAAAAGTGCCTTACAAACAGCAGTTAGTTTTCACACCACCTCTGTGAGCTGTGCATGCATGGGTTATTACTCCCAGAGCGCAGATGTGGAAAAACAGTGGCACCATGGAAATAAGTGCCAAGGTTGAGATTACACTGAAAACCTTCAGAACTCTTCTGTCTGCATTTTATGACTAACAGGGAAGGAAGGCAGAGAGGCATAAGGTTGGGAGACCGAAAATACCAAAGGATGTCATTGCTGAAACTCCAAGCCTCCATGGAGCTGCATTGGGAGGAGACATGACAGCCCAGTCAAACGGGCACCAGGGTGAGGTTCTGTGGCCTTTTAAGGCAGATGCAGCTGGTGACTGCCAGGTGTGAACAACTAAGGCAGCAAACTGCTGCTGCTCTAGGAACTCATGACTATAAATCCATTATCACTGCGTGAATGAAACAGAATTATACTGTGCTTTTGAAACTTTCAGAAGTTCAGGTACAGAAAACTTCCTGGTGTAATACCAGCTACCAGTGCAGAGATGCATCAGTACAGGAGCAATAGTGATAACATATTTGCTTACCAAAAAAACCCAGCTTGCTAACAACAGCTAGAGAAGTACTTGAGCTGTTACGGTTTCTCCACAAGTTTTAAGTTACCTTCTGAACACCTAGCTATTTTAGTGGAATACAAAGAAAACTTCTGCTACACTCTTGAGATGAGTTAGTGGCAACAGCAAAAATAGTAACTCCATGGTGTACCTCTCTCAGAACAAGTTTTACACTGCATATAAGACCACCTATCATCCCCTCAACACTTTCTGTTAATACTTAAACCACACAGTATCTTTTTGCCAATTTCTTTTATCTATTACTTCTTCCGGTGCAAGGTTTTTAAACTATCAGGTTTGTTTGTTAGCTCACCTATGAAGGATTTCAAAGAGCTGATAAACTTGAGCAAAAGGTTGAAAAATAGCTTTTTGCTCAAAGCCACAGGCAAAAGGGGAAGAGAGGCACTCGGCATGACTTAGCCAGGTTGAGCGCCAGGCTCAGCACAGGACAGTAGGTGAGTGAATGAACCATGTGATTTCCAACTTTTGTGTGGCGTTAGAAGTGGGCAAAAACAGGTTTAGCCAAGCCTGAAATGATGTTTGAATAATCAGCCTGAGACGACTGGCAGATTTGACCCCCAGGGCAATTTTTCTTGGCTTCTGGTAAAGCCAGTCAGTCAGAAATGGTCTGAAACCTTGCACATGGTGCTATGGGGCAGGCGTGCATCCCCAGTGTGGTGCTGGCTGAGGTTATTAGGTTAATTGCACAACCACGCGAGTACAGCCCTGTTGGTCTGAGCTCTGAATTATGTGGAGGAGAACTGAAGAAGCCATAAGAGAAACAGGAACTGGTCACTCCTGACCTGAAAAGACATTTTGGGGTTACTCTGTTTAAAGAAAAAAAAAAAAAAAAAGTTAAGAAAAACAATCTGAAAAGTTGCCATCCAGAACACAGCAAAGGGATGTCATCATTTGTTTCATGCAAATTCTTACTGCTGCTATCAAGCACACTAAGTGCTTAGTCACATTTCTCTTCAAATCAACAGAAAAATGAAAAACATTACAGTTTGTGCCAGTTCACAGCCAAGCTTCAGCATCTATCACAGTTTTAGCATTGCAACACCACTGGCAGAGGTTGTACTTCTGAGAATGATACTGGAGGAATAGCAAAGAAGGCAGTCAAAGGCAAACTTCACGGATTAACAATTCAAGTGTTGAAAGCCAGCCACATAGAGGGATGTCATTTTTACTGCGTGTATTGTTTTGTTCCTATGACAGATCTTCATTCACTTGAATGGAAATAGCCGTACTCTACATCTAGTACTACTGAACTGCCAGCTGTGTTCAGGAGATATTTATAACCATTAACACTGTAGATGGAAGGTGAGTTTTAACGTGTCATAGTTATTCCTCTGGCTGGAGAGCAGCTCTCTGTCTGACAGCTGGAATTTAATTGCAGAAAGCTCAATATATCTCTCCATCGTTTTCACTCTTTTCCTTCGCACGTAACCATCCCTTCCAAGCTTGCTTCTGTTTTCTGGCTTGCCTTATTGCTCCTGCCTCGTCTCGGTGGCAAGCCAAGTTAGCGTGGAGCTGCCTTTCCCAGTGCTCACCCCACTGCCTGCTTGGGCTGGGGACCAGAGGGACCCCTCGGAGCTCCCCTGCGGGAGATGCCAGAGGGCCCGAACCTCACCGTGGGGCCAAACCACACCGCCAGGCACTTAGCCCCCGGCCCCGTTCTCGGTGCTGCCGGCAGATCCCTGGGGCCCCAAACCACAGCTCGCTGAGCCTGCCCACCTCTATTTCAGCCAGCAGCTGAAGGTGAGAGGGGGGCGGGGGCTGTAAGGGTCGCTTTTCTTTTTCCAAGAGGATGCAACGCGGGGCGAGGGGTTCCACTCCACTCCGTATGTTGTGACAAACCACGACCCCTCAAGCACCGCTGCTTCCCCCTGTCCTTCATCGGCACGCCCCGTGCAGCCCGGGGGGGCACACCGAGCCCTGCCACTGCACGGTGCTCCGCGACAAGGCCGGGGGGCCCGTGCCTGTGCCCAGTGAAGCTTCCAAGAGAGCCCTTGGCCGCGCACAAAGAGAGAGCGAGCCAGATACGGGAGTATCGCCCGCCCCCGCGGCGGGCAGCGCTGGATGCACACACACGCACCCCCCGCACACGCATCCACACACACGGTGCGGCCGGGCGGGTCACGTACCTGCAGGTGCCTGTCCGTGGGAGCGCGGGGCGGGGAGCTGTGCTATATCGCCCGTATTGCATGGGGGGATGAGGGCGATATCGCTCGGGGGCTGGGGCGGGGGGGGCTGCTCTGCTCCCTCCGCCCTCTTTCTCCTCCTCCACCTCCTCCTCCAAGCAGTATGTGCGGGGGTGTGTGGTACTCCGCGCCGGAGGAGGCAGCGGCGGGCTCCGGCTCCTGTCAGCCACCGGAAACCGGCGCCCGGTCCCCCGCACCGCAGGAAGTGTGCAATGGCACACCCGCACACCGGCCCGGACTGGCAGCGCACCGCAGGCTCTGTGCCATGGCACACCGCACACGCACAGCACCGCAGGCTGTGTGCCATGGCACACCGCACAGGCACACGCACAGCACTGCAGGCTCTGTGCCCTGGCACACCGCACAGGCACCGCAGGCTGTGTGCCCTGGCACACCGCACAGGCACACGCACAGCACCGCAGGCTCTGTGCCATGGCACACCGCACACGCACCGCAGGCTGTGTGCCATGGCACACCGCACAGGCACCGCGTCGGGCGCCGCGGCACAGCCCGAAGCTGGGCAGAGCACGGGACACTGAGGGACACCTAAGGGACACCTGCCCCTCCCGCGCCAGCGGCACAGGGCGGCAGAGACTCTTGGGGGCTCGAAGAGGGGCGGACAGGGGGTCGCCGGTCCGCTCTGCGAGGAAACAGGCAACGGGAGCTGCGTTCCTGCGTTGCCGTGGGCAGGAGTGAAAACAAGAAGAAATGCATGCGTGTGAAACGGGGATGTCGCGCTAAGGAACATGTTCTCAGCTGACATAAAATAATGTAATTCTCATTATTCTGGTGGAGGTCTGTTGACTTGCAGCAGCTGAGCTGCTCAAAGTGGGTGTGTCCAAACAGCTGCTTCTCCGTTGTTTTGTGCAGATACGGAAACACGCAATTTACTGTTACTTTTTTTTTAATAGGTATCTGGCATGACGTGTTAATTTTATGTGGACTATATACATAGGCATGCACATATCTGCACACATGCTGTGCCTGTGTGTAAGACAATAAAAACTGCAATTTATCTGTCGTGAAAACAACTTTCTTGATTTGCTTGCAGCTAGAGACTCTATAAGCAACCTTACTCATATTGGGATTTTTTTGCAATTAATCACAGGAAGGCTCACTGTGTGCTTGCAGCATTTTCTCTGAGTGTTGATTCTCCCACAGTAAGCAAGGAACATGCCAAAGCAAACTCTGCTCATCTCCTCGGTTGGGCTTTTTTTACTCTGCGTCACTCCAGAAGGAGACAGGCCTGGCTATCAGCCTTCTAAGCCGGCTGCTTCATGGCCCAGAGGTTTCCTTTCCTCATCTTCCTTATGCCAACATTTGCAAAACTTGAATGGGCTAACACATGCTAGTAGCTACGATGGCAACAATTCTTACACAAAAGTATAATGGAGGCAATCTGGAAGTGTATTCATGCCAAAAGTAATGCTCTTTCCGGATTTGCCTGTGAGGCAGCAGGGGAATTTGGTAGCAGCATTAGCCTCGCCTAGGGAAGATTGCCATCCCTTCTGCTATTGTTATTTTCAGTAAGGTGTCACGGTCATGTTGCTGCAACTCAGCAGAGATCTATAATACTTAAATAATCAAGGTTTCAGTAGTAGACTCCTAAAGATGAAGAACCCTGAGAGAAGAAGTTATTATTCCAGGGAGTGAAGGGAGAGTCTGCCTCCATCCATCATGATCAAATACATGACACCTTGATTTCACATCTTGCTTTTAAGGCAGAGACCCGTAGTCAAAGCACTGGCAACATTAACAAAAAGACCACAACCTTCCTGGACTCTGCTGTGCCCGCAAAATCCTTTCAGGGACAGGAATGGCCTGATTTTCAGGAACATGCTCCCACAGTACCACACAGGCCATTGAACACACCTTCTGGGTCGGAGGCTGCATGGGTTGTATTGGTTGAAACCAGCGCTCTGTTTGCCTCCGAGATGGGGCTGCCAAGCTGTCTTTTCAAGACAAACTAGTTACACTTTCACAAATGACAATAAGGAATTCCGGAAGAAGAAGACTGCCTTCCAAACAAACACTCCTCATCTCCGGGAGCCCTATTATCAAGCACATCATCTGCAGTCAGGAATCACAAGGGACTTGCTATTCACTGTTGGTCTTCAGTCTGGATCACTCCTTTGCCTTGTTTTTCTTTGTTCTTCGCTCTTCAGTGGCCACGGGACAAAGCAGCCTCCAAGCCTCCCTCCTCCTGCCTTCCCCCCCACCTCCTTCTTGTCTTTCTTCACTTCTTCATTGTTAGGAGCAGCCACAGGTCAATGCAGTATCTGCACTCATTAATTAAAAAGAGGGTTTGAAAATACTTCACAAACCTCTGACACGGTTGCTTGGTTATTGTGCCCTATTTTCATCGCAGGGTACTACACAGGGCTGTAATTGCATCACAGAGGTTTCTGTTTCATATCATACGCTCTGTCAAAGAGCTCAGCTAAGCCTAGCATAACATCACCAGTGCTTCAGCACAGAATTGCAGTTCTGGATGAGCTTGTTTTAGCTCACTGCCTGTGCTAGTAACTGCAATGGGAGGGCAGCGATTGTGTGCACTGATGTTCCCAAGTGAGAAAGCAAGGGTTTCTCCAGGAAAGAAAGCTGCTGGTATTGACTGGACAGGACTGTGCTGGCTGCTGCAGGGTGGACAGAGAGACTGTCCTGCCTCTGCAAAGCCAAGAGACTGCTGGGGTGATCAGAAATAATGATCAGTTATTTCTGATCATTTCTCCTCCTATTCCTCACTTGGAATAAAACACATCCAAGCAGACATCTGCCTTTGTTGGTATGGACACCTGCTGGAGGTGCTGAGCATCTCTCCATAGATGGTCCACATGTCCAGGTGAGGCAGCAGGGTCCTGTCATTAATGCAGTGGGCTGAGAAAGGTGTATCACATCCTTATCCCAGAACTAGCACGGATTTTATTCTGTGACCTCTGGCAACTCACTAACCTGTGTGCTATAACCCTTTATCAGCCACAGCAGGCTGTGCGGCAAGGGTGAATTGTCTCACTCCAGATGCCAGTGCCATCTGGAAAGCTAGGGCTCATGGTGCTCAGTGGAATTTCGTGCTCTCCCCTCCAGTACTCTTGGGAAGCTGCCCATCCCATTAACACCCATGCCAACAGCAGACCAAAAACAATGGGCAAAAGCATCCCAGATCCCACAAGAATTGAGCCCTCTGCAGAGAAACACTGGCTGTGAAATAGGGTGTACAAGCTGCCAAACAGGAGGGAACAGAATCACCGTCCTCCTGTTTGGGAACACCTGACTGTCTGCTTGAAGAGAGGCCCAAAGGTCCTGGCAAGTGACAGCAACATCAGAGCACAGATGATAACACCTCCCAGAAAACGTGCAGACACCAAATTACCATGTGGCTTTGTTGTGAACTGCTCAGCTTCCCCAGCATCCCTCCAGCACCACATCGGTCAAGCAGGAAGAGAGCAAAGTTTGGCTTTTCCCAGGGATGAGATAAGATGTGCACCGACGTAGACTGGGCCAGTTCTCCTTTTGTTCAGGACTGACAAGAGCTGGATTCTGCCGAGCGGTTTGTTTCTGCTGCCCAGCTCTGCCCTTCGTTTGGCCCAGGCCGCAAGGAAGCTGAGTCACACTCCTGCAGTCGGTGCCCTGGCTCCTGCCCAGCTGAGCAGGGTGTGCCAGCACCCACACAGACTCTCCCTCAGCCCCCACCACTGGTCACGAGCCTGACCTGGTGCCAGAAGCTTTGCCAGCTGAAATACAGAGGTGAAACACCAGCCCATGTGAAATCCCCCAGCCCCCACAACAGGAGGAAAGCCACCCTGGGAAGTGATGAACGGGCTGGGAGGAAGACAGATGCAATCAGAAAATACTTCTGTTTTTAGCAGAAAGCTGGCCGTACACTAAGGACCTACCACTAGAGTAGCTGGGGTGAGAATGAAAAATGACAAAGGCCAAGAATGGTCTGTTTGACCAGGTGTAGGTTTGAAATCAGAACTGATTGTGTCACAAGAAGAAGGGCAGGATCAGGCCACAGCCACAACAGGATTTTTTTTGCAGCAGCAGTTCCCCACAGACTGCCATTAGCATGTCTGCTCCAAGGGCTGCTCATCATGACTGGAACCAGACAAATGCAGATCATGAACTAGCTTTCAAAGGTATGTTTCTCAGAGGAACATGTGCCAACCAAACTAGCTCCTGCAGTGCAAAAAGTTAAGCTGAAACCACTTTTGAGTCAGGAGAAATCAACCAATATCTTTACCCCATCAGTTAGCTGGAGCATGGAGAGAGTAGTATCTGGAAGATTCCAGAAAGTCCTAGAAGAGCTCAGTGCCTGGCCAAACCTTGTGGTGTCCCACGCTGCCTCTTCCTCCTCTGCAACACTGTGAGGGAATCCTGTTTCAGGCAGCCTTCCAACATGCAGGCAGACAGCTGGTTCTTCACTGAGGCTTCCTCCACCTCAATATCTGTTGCAAAGGAATGAGCACCAAAAATCGGGAGAGCCAGCTTCCCACCCCAAAAGCCTGTGTGTCAGTCTGGAATACTGCAGTCCCATCTCAGAGAATTAAGCACGACACAGACCTGCCTGGCTGACACTTCTCTGAGTGAAAGGGAGAAACAGGTGTCTGCAAGTCGGTATAAATGGGCTGGTTCCCTCCTGGGACGTCAGTGCTCTGGAAGGGCAGAGCAGCAGCTGGGTCTGTGGGGCAGTGCAGCTTACAAACACCCAGCTATGAGGACTCAAAGTCAATGACAGCAAGGTGGGTGGCAGTTTCCTCCATAACTGCAGGAAGACAAGTCGTCTGACTTGCAGAGAACTGGTGTGACGAGTGGAGCTGGGGTATTACAACACACTCCTGGGATAGTGGTGGTTAGTAAATAAGGAGTCCTTCTCTCAGGACTGTGCACAGGGCTTTTTATCCCTATGTTTTCAGTAGCAATGTAGCAGAGCTGCACTGCTGCAGGCAGGGTCAGAATGAAAGCCATTAAGCACCTCTTTAGACACCAGCTTTCTGGCACTAAACTGGTATGCTGCTATTGGGAAGTTCCTTGGAAAACTGCAAATAAATATGGAAGTGAGTAAGTTGCTTTTCTGTTGGGTTGGGGTTTTTTTAAGGTTTCCTGTACAAAACACTGGAACTGTAATGTTTGAAAAGCAAATTAATTTACTAAGGCAAGGCAAAGCAGTATCAGAATATGATCCATTTGTTTAAGAGTGGTCCTTGAAGATAAAGCAGGCAACTTCTCCCTCACACTCCACAACTTCTCTTTATGTAAGGAAAGGTTTTTAACGCAGAATCTGTGAAGCATCATATCTGCATTCCTGGAACATTTGTAATTAAATACACACAATATTTCAAAGCAAAGCGCTGCTGGTTAATTTGCCCTTCACTTACCTGCCAGTCCAAAAATTACTTGTGGGGGGCACTGCATGATGCCATAAGATTTTGTCACTTTTGGAGAAGATTTTTGAGCAAACTCACTTTCAGTAGACCACGGTCCTTCAGCTGTTGGTCATTCAACACAGCATCTAGTTGCACCCTGCTCAGCATTATTTCAACACTTGTAATCCTGCTTTTAACACCGACCCGACATCCCTGCTCCATAGATCAGAAACAAGGGCACTAGAAGGATCCACAAGAGAGGAAGGCATTCTTCGTTCTGGGGCGCTAACAAGACACAAGCCCACAAGGAGCCGGATTCAAACAGGAAAGCCTGAGGAGAGTGGTCTTCTCCTCCAGCTGCCTGGACTGCTGGCAATCCCTCTACAGGATTGCCAAGATAGGTATTGCAAATACTGCTCTGCCTGACCAGGGCAGGGCAGACTGACACAAGTACATGAGCAGGCATTTTTCTGGTCATGTAGGAAACACCAGGCTGAATTAAAAGGGGTGACCAGACAAGGAGTTTCCTGAGCTTGTTTCTGAAGTAGAAGGTTGTGTGGGAGAACCTGAGGAGCAGGGATTCAGCCATCACAGTGCACTGTAAAGGTTTTTTTTTTTCCTGTAATCACTGATTACCAGAAAACTCCTACCCTTCTCAAACTCCCTTTGGAGGTTCAACACCCAGCCTATAGCACATATGAGGGCACGCTCATTTTCCTTTGGACATCCTGAAGGAACATGGGGGAGTAAGTACCAGCACTAAAGACCACCCAGCTCACAGTCATTGGATTTATTATGACTGCAGTTATTCATCAACTTTAAAACAAAAAGAAAACCAGCACAAAAAAATACCTAACTTCAGGTCAGAGCTAGGATCAAAGTGAGTTAGTGTGATTGATGAAATGCAAAGCAGATAACAGCTTATGAAAACTTAGAGACATTGTAATGCCCAGGAAAAACACCCAGCCTCTGGGTCACTTCTAAATTTTTCATACCCTCTCTGGGGCTGCTAACAACCTGACAGAAGAAAATCTGTTCATTTTCTCCACTGAGAACCTCAGATTGTCATGTTTGGCAGCCACCTTTCCTTCACATGTGCATGATGCTGAAGAAAGCAGTGCAGACATCATGAGGATACTTCACATTTACACCCAGGCATATCAGAGCAGAACTAACTTTCTGCTGGTCCTTCCTTTGTTAGTTTTGTTACTAGGCTGCAACTAACAATTAGTGTTAACACATAAAAAGTACGTGAAGATCAGTCCACAAGGAAATTCTACACTGCTTCACCAGAGGCTTGAAAGACCCTTGAGAATCCAGTCTGTGTGTTTTCAGAGTTGTGACCACACAACTCTGTTTTGTATTAAATTCCTGTCAGTTTTGGTGGAACAGGACACATCTGTGGCAACAGCAGGTGAGTGTCAGCTCTTACATGAAATTTACAGGTAAAGAAGAGCAATTTAAACAAAAGCCCAAATAATGAGTACGGTAAAAGTCTGTAATAACAGCTCAACAAGAAACCCACTTGAAAGCAGGAGACTTGGCACTACGAGTGTGTGCTAATTATATAAGAGAGATTTGTCTGAAAGTACAGTGTGTAATTTCTCTATATAGGATAAGGACACTTGGCTGTTTCTGTCTAAGAAACCATGATGCTTTGGTCTCCAGCCTGTGGCCTCAAGTTATTCCCTAGGGTCCTTTAGAACACAGAGAGTGGCTTGAAAACATAACTGGATCCTGCTCCTCACCCACTCACACTGCTAGCTATGAGTTCCTGGACTCACAAAAGGGAGTGGCTCTCTGCAAATGACATACGAAGGCTGTAGCAGACCCGCAGTGCATCCATGTCTGTTCCCTCAAAGCTGGGCTGTGAGGGCAGAACTCCTATTTTACAGGGTGCCTTACAGAGCTCACAGTGCAAACAGGAAAAGATGGAGGATGGGGAAAATCTTTGCAATGACAGGACTGGAGTCATGCGGGACCTGAGTCTTGGTTCTGCCACAGAAATCCTGGCGCTATTTACAGCTTTTCATGAAATTGCCCATCTGTAACAGGCTGACAACAGAGTCTCATATGTTGTATCTTTGGGGGGGGTCTCCTTTTCTTCAAAGAGAAGAAAACAATAGCAGACAAGGTTGTAAATATGAAGACGGGGCATTATTTAGTTAAGCTATATCTGACTGTCACTGTCACAGGAGCATTTAGTCCTCTGGAAAAGAAAATAACTAACTGAGCCAGAGTTTCCTCCCAACCTGGGTTGAGGCAACCATGGTATTATTTTCTTCCATCCCTTTTTGGCCTGGTAAATTTCAAAGTTTGAGAGACCTGTTTCAGTGAATAGATGGGACCTAGACACTGCTTTTACAGTAAAGTCTGGATCTCAAAATTCTCCTCTATCATATTCTGTTGTTTAATAGAAATAGTAAGCTATATCTATAGAAATAGCTGACAACATCCTTCTGGAGAAAATATTATGAATAGTATGAAATATGTTTCTTGTTGAAAAAAATCCAGCACACTGATTTTGTGTTATTTTTTCACCCAATACTACATCTCACACAAACTCACAATCAAAGTTGTGACAAAGATCATGACTGAAGATAATTATATTGTACTTATCCCCTACCCTGATAAAACTTTAACCATTGATGAAAAGGTCTGCTTTCAGAGTTGTTGCTCATGCCATGTGGCTCCTATCAGTGGGAGAAAGTGAGAACAAGGAAACAAGCTCAGAATTACTGCTCACATTTAAGAAATTTGATAGAACCCACTTTTCCTTCCTTGCTTCACTTTCCAGTGAGCTAACCATAGAGCCTGAGCTCAACCATGTCATTGCAAAAGACTGTGCACACTTTTCTGCCTCCTTGGTTGTTAGGTTCTAATCTGTAGGCTTCCCAGGCCAACTTTGAGATCACAATTTCATTGCATAAACCCTCTTTTAGCACTGAGTAGCAAACGCCAAACACATCAACTGCTGCACACAGACACGCATAAGTTACTTCACCTTTGCAATGCCAAGTGCCTTCTGTGCACCCTTCAGGGCTCAGCTGTCACCTGCAGCCCTGCAGCCTTCCACCTGAGGTACTGTGTCAGTCTTTCTCCCTTCTCCTTCCTATGCTGTTGCCTTGGCCTTCCGCTTGCAAATCTCAGTAGATTCTCACAGAAGGCAATTGCTCATAGTCTGAGAATCTCATCTTTCTTTCCCTTGTGTTTCCTATCTGTTTTGTAACTTCAGTTTGTATTAAGAGGAAAACCAAGAGCTAGTAAATAGAAAAGTAGATAATAATAATAATGTAAATAACCTGTAAGCATGACTAGCCATAAATATGCACAAAGCATATTTATGTGTGTGACTGACACACACCACCTGTGAAAGCTTAAATGTGATCCTGTCAGCACTGACAGCATCATCACACAGCAAAAACCAAGAGGTAGCTTGGCTGGGTTCTAATGCCAAGGGCAGAGCTGACAGAGGAGAAAGCCTGACAACAATAATTATAGTCACTTTCCTCATCTTCACCACTTGCTGACTCTGGAAAGGACACTTTCTGGGGGCCACATTGCTTCTCTTCTTGACTGGCCACTTGTCAGGCACTTCCTTTCTATTCTTTTTCCCTTACAGTAACTTCAAGTTGATGTGTGAACCCCACTGATAAAATTCTGTGCAGATAAACCTGTCTCAAGAGGTGTGATGATACTGAGTTGGCAAGGTCTTATTCTCAGCCCCTGGTAGAAATGGTGGGAAGCAGAGCTACAGCCCACCCCAATAAAAGATACTGACTCTATGTATTATTGCTTGAGCTAGTTATATTTAGTTAGTTAGAGCTTAACTTTGCTATACAAAGCACCATCTTATTCTAGGACAGAGTGCTGCACAGAACTAAGATTAAGCAACCCTCCATTATATAGATTATATGGATTATACGGGACATTATATGAAGATTCACTGGGTTTGATTTTTGTCAAATTTTAAGCCTTCAGGCTAACGCTCTTCCAAACCAAGTCTCTCCTTGACAATAAAACATTACTCTCACCGATTATTTCAGTGGTTCAAATAAATATGACAAGTCCTAGTGTTTTGTCACCTAGAAGTACACACCCTCATTCCTGCTCTGGAGCAGAGACTTTATACCAGGACCGAGAGAAGGGAAGGTGAGGGGCTGGAAGGCACAGACACAGATTTTTAAGTTGCTGCAAACCTGCTTATCTCACCCTCTCCCGCATTTGACCCCTGCTTTAAGCAGAAAAAGATCTTGGTTCACTTTGGCGAGTCTAGCCCCTACCCAAGTGTCCAAGCCAGCCCCGCTCCGGTGTGCTGCCTGCTCCCTCTGCTGGCACCGCCTGCTCCAAACTCCGGCGGAGGACATGGAACTGCTGAACAGGTGGAAGAGAAGACGTCAAAACAGAGCCCTTGAGCACATGAGGGTCACATTTCCTTCGCAGTACGATGAGCCATCAGTCCTGCTCCCTACTGTCAGCAGCCTGCAGATCGTGTAAGAGAGACACAGGTACATCTTGGAGTTGTTCTCTTCATTTATTATCCCCCAAAAAACCTGTACCTTTCTCTCCAGTTACTCACAGCAGCAAAACAGTCACAGATTTTTTAGTCACTTCATTTTTATGGACCTCAAAATCTGTGAAGTGAGCAATAGAGTAAAAAGAAACACACTTTTGACCTCATGTAAAAATCCTCTGCAGAAGGCAAATATCTGCAATAATTCCTCTACTACAGCATCCATTGTAGGTCTTGTCCTAACAGTGCACAGTGGACTTTTCCAATAGGTCAAGATCATCAGCCTTGTTAAATAACATCTGATAGGGATGGTCAATTCATACAAGATTTGTGAAATCAGTACGGGACAGAAAAATACTCTTTGTCTCTCAGTCAGAGGAAAAGTTAGTGCTGACTTCAGCTCTTGCAGTACACTGGAAACATGCTGTGCATCCCCTAATCCTGGGATAGGAACTCATATCTCCTTAGACATCAGGTAATTTGAAGATGAGAAAACATTATAAAAAAGTTCTGTCAGGTTTGCGTCTCACAGTGACACAGGATAGTTTGCAGCCGGGGAAAAAAAAAAAAAAAGTGAAAATTTAAAAAGCTATCCTTGAAACACCAGAATTTGAGGACATAATTGTTCTTTTAAGCCTTACAGCAAGTTATTTTAAAAAGCAATGTTTGCTATTGGATATTATAATCAACCTGAGTTGTGACTTCTGTAGCAATTACAAAATCTATTGATCTTACACAGCATCAACAAAAAATGAGGCCTGGTGCTTTAAAACAGCATTGTAGTTACGTAAGTATTACATGAGAATACATAGTATTCTGCTAGTGTTCAAAATTTAACTATAGCAACATCTTTTCCAGACTCAATGTTAGCATCACATCACCTTTAATACTAGAATTTCCTGGCATGAAAGCCATGAATGGCTTTAGCTTATCTAAAAAGAAGAAACAGAATCATCAGAAAATTAAAAAGATCTGGATATAGCCTGTGCACAGGAAACAGTAATATCCCTACAGTAAGATTTTTGAGTTCTTTAGAAATTCTGTTTTGGAATATACTTCACAGTTTTATCTGCGCAGTAAAAATACTAAATCAGACTCTGTGATTAAATCTCATACACTTCCAATATCTGAATCTAAAAAAGTATTTCCATGTATCTGTCTCTACCTATATTTCACAATATTGAAGCACTTTACTATAAAGGAGGAGGCTGATTAATTGAAGTAGAATTTACTTTTCCAGTCTATTTGTAAAAACATTTCTGAGGACTTGATTACAAGGATTAACTAAATGGATAACTTCCTTTGTTTTTTTCATTATTAATCTGTTCTCTTCTGACTCCATTTTGAAGCGTGTTAAAGGAGGTTTGGAGTTGTTTTGAATAGTGATACTTGTGGCAAGTACATTTACAAAGAATTGTAGCAATTTAACATTAAGAAAGTTCTGACATTGCCTCCTGTCCAACACTACTTCACCAGTAAATACGTTTTCTGGAACAATAAAACACTCTGTAGGAGGAGCAAATTACATCAGATGTTGTATGCTGTTTATTAATGAAATTATTAGATTATGACTGATTTAATCAAGAAAAGACCTTATGACTCCGATCTCTCAGGGGAGATGAAACAAATCACGTTATTTTCCTCCCAAGTCCTCCTGGTAAAAGCAG
>VWPU01018472.1:0-41377 GCA_013398955.1 Callaeas wilsoni | reverse complement strand
TGAGACACGGCCCTGTGTGCGACAGGACCGGTGTGTGACAGTGGGGAACGGGACAGCCCTGGTGTGTCCCAGAGCCGCTCAGGATGGCCGGAGCAGCGGAGCCTTCGGTCGCTCTCCAGGCGCTCTCCCTGCAGCTCCTCTCGGGATCCGGCTCGGGTGAGCCCAGAGCCCGTCCGTGTTCCCGGATCCAGGGCCAAGCCCGGCCGCACGACGCGCTCCAAAAATTGTAGTTTCTCAAAAGGTGTTTTCTTTCAGCACAGTTTTTGATGGTAAACACCTGTAGTTAAAAACTCAACAACCTCCACATTTTGGGTCTAAAGCTGTCAAAAAGGTTTAGCATTTCGTGTCGGTTTGGACACAAATCCAGGAGGAAACAACCCGAGAGGAGCGTGTCTCTCTCTCTCTCTCTCCCTCTCCTGCCTGCCACGCAAGCAGGCCCCGGCAGCACCTCCTCCACGGGTTCGGGAAGATAATTTCTCGAGTGAAAGTGAAAAAAACTATTTATTTAACAACCAGAGTCCCCTGCTGTCACAGGGTCAAAAAGAAAAAAAAGAAATATTGAAACCCCCTCCCCTGTCCCCTAAAAGAGGACTATGGATTTTAGAGTTCTTTCTGTAGGTAAAACCTGCAGTCCTGAGCTGGGCCGGGCCGGGCCAGGCAGGGTCCGACGATCCCCCTTGGAGGGTCCCGCCGAGCAGATCCGGAGATGGGAGCTGGTCTGGGATGAAAAGCAAGCCAAAAACAGTCCAAAAAGGAACAGAAGCCGCTGAGGCAGATCACAGTCCCTTCTCTGCTGAGAGCTGAAGAGACTAGAGAGCAAAAGTCCTCTAAACAACCAAATGTTGTCAGAATCGGGAGAGAAAAGAATGCAAAACATTCTATTTGCAAGGTCAAGCTGGCCACTTTGGAGAGTTCTCTCGGCTTCTCTCTCCCCCCTTTGCAATTTAGAGGTACACTAGAGATCAAGCAGGCGATGGGGAATACAGTGTGGTCATAGAATCACCCCAAGACACAGTTCTAAGTGGGCAGAAATTCAGAGTTTTACACATACACTGCATGTCAGGGGCTACCTCGGGAGCTACACACCAGGAATGTTACATGTGGTGAATTTGCGAGATATTTCATATAGACTGAAAAATCGGAGAATAACAAGCCTCAAAAGTGACTTTAAAAGCGGCTGGGTGATGGCAGCTAAAACCCAATGTTCATTTCCAGAAAGGGGCTTGAAGTGTATGGATGTGGAGATTTGAATTTGAAAGGATCTGGTAAAATTGTAGGAACTTTTTTGCAAGGTCACTTCCTCCCACAGCTGAGAGATTTGTTAATGATTGTATATTGTTTCATAGATATATGGTCTTTCTGAAATATATGATCTTTTTAAAATATTGCCAAAACAGGTATAATTCAAGAGATGGATTTGGCGGTTCTCTCAATAGGTATCTCTAATTTTACTTTTTTTCTTTGACTCCTTGATTTATGAAGCTCTGTTTAATTATGTAAAATTTTAAGACAATTTAAGTCCTGTACTACAATCTCTGACCTGGTAAGAAAAACTTGGTAAGATTTTGATAAGACTTTTTAAAAAAATAAATTGCTGTCAGGAAAATGCAAGGATACAACCTATCTTATTAACACCTATTAAATGCATTTAATTAAAAAAAAAGTAAAGATCGAAGCTGTATAGTATTCACAGTGTCGAAGGTAGTAGTAATAATAATAGCAACTTGTTTCAGCTTTTTCTGCCATATTAAGTAGGGCCTTTTCATAGAAAATGATTATTTTTCATGGACCCTGTTTCTTTAAAAGCTTTGTTTCCACATCTGTGTATGGCACAGTTTAATTAGCCAGTTACCTGAATTGAATCACTCTTGTAGATACAGGAGTCTTACCCTCCTTTTTCCAACTAAAATGTGCTAGAATCTGATAGGTCTGGATTAAAAATACTGGGCTGATAATGAGTAATCGTCTCCATACACTCTGTTATTCTTCTCTGTTGTAATTAAACCTGGACTAAGTTAAAGATTTCATTCTCTGTGCAGGTATGATTGTACAAAAAGACAGATTTAGATTTTACACTTTTACAATAATTTGAAAGGCTTCTTAATTCACAAAGTTATTTTCCCATTTTTCATTTTCATTGCTTTCACGTTGAAGTAGACGTGAAACCAAATGAAATCTGGATAAGGCACCTCTCCCTGAGCAGTAGAGAGGAGACTGTTGTATTGGGTATAGTATGTTCAGAATGTTGATGTTTTTGTAAAAGTTTATACAAAATCGCTTCCTAAGTGCTGTAAATATGTACAGAATGTCGGTGGCATGAGTTTTATGGTAAACATTATAAGCTTAACTTAAAAGAGTAACACATAGTCTAGAAATGCCAAGTGAATTTCGAGCTACATCAGCAAAGATGCAGTCTTGAAGTAAAAACATGCAAAATGAGCACAGGTTTCTGTGTGCACTTCTAAAATAACAGAAATCTACATGTAGCTTTCCTATATGGTGCCTGTTTATTCTTTGTGGCCTCAGTCTCAAACTCTTTTCAGTCATCCCATTAACAATTAGGTTTGTTTTCATTAAGGACTTGTACCAGCAATAAATTATATAGTTGTCAATGAAAAAATCCAATTTAGCCCATGAGTTTTCTACATTTTTGTGCCTGGCAGTTCCCAAAGCATTCCCAAAGCTTTATAATTTTCACATTATTATAATGCACTATATAACCAGAGTCCCTGACTTTATTGAGCGGATGTTAAATGAACGGGTTGGTAGCTCAGTGTACCAGTGAACCTTGCATGGAGCCCTGGTGGGAAGGGAGCTTTGGCTGGTGCATCCCTTCCTGGTGAACAGTGCCATGGGTACTGTCCGGGCACTCGGAGTGCCATGAGAAGAAGGAGAGTTTTAATTTGATGTTTCACCTCAGTTTCAGGTCTCGGTAGCCTAGAGCTGACCTTTATTGTGAGGTAGATCCACCATAAAAAGATGAAATTTGCTGTAGCATTACAATACTGTTAGCAAGTAGGGATTTTTCTGCTATCTTTATAGACTAACTACAACACATAAGCCTGGTTTTAGTTTTTTTTCATTCTTTTTGGCTGACAGAATGTGTTTCATATTGTCTGTATCTGCTCATAACTGTCTTGTTTCTGGGTAAAAAAATGTTTAGAGTGCATAAAATACAGTTCACTATCACATGAAAAATGAAATGTTGGGTTCCTCAGAAAATGGTGGAAGAATTTGCACATATTTACTTAGGTGTACAAGTATTGGCTACTTTTTTATTATCAGACTGGGATCGTGGGAACCCTTATTGTGAAATGGAGCCTTAGGGGACATTTTGACCCCCTAAATAAAGACGTTTGCAGATGTGATGCATAATCCAGGAAAATGCAGATAGTGAGAGAAGCGTGGTAAGAACATGGATTAGGAAAAATGATACTGTGTTACTTGTTTATGAAATAAAACTCCCTTGTATTCTGAGAGAAAATACTACAGGTGGATTGAGAATCGTTAGGAGTACTGAGAAATTATGCAGGGAAGAATGAACACTGTCTCTTCATTTAGACAGTACAATAGAACATGATAGACATATATGGATAATAAATAGCATAAAGGAAATAAATTGCACTTTACATATGCTTCTCCTACCATTCGATTAATTAGTTATTCAGTGAAGTTGAATAATGGTTGTACTTTCAAAAGAGGTACAGGAAGTTTTAGATTTTTTTTTTCTTATGTAAGTGTAATTAACCTCTGGAACTCATAGCTGCAAGATATGGTAGAAAACAAAACCTGCGAGATTAAAAATGACTATTTTAAACTCCCAGCTTTTGTATATATAGAGAGAACATGCACAACCGTTCCAGATAGAATCAGAGAAGTGTGAACTAAATGAAATAATGTTTTTACTATTGAGGCTGGCGTTGATGGGAGTTGGGAGGAACCTTCCCTTGGCACAGGGATGCGTGATGTTTTAGGCCATAAGGTTTAGACTGCGATGTCCTTTGGGGTGGCTGTGCTTCCCAGCTGCCAGAACCCAAACCTCACACACAAGCCTTTTGTGTAGTTAGAGTTAGTTATCTTTTTGTTACAGCCTCAGAGCTCTTTGTGCTTTGGCAGTGAGGCATTAAAGCTGAGCAGAATTTATATTACTTAGATGTTTTATTTTGCTTTACACAGCCTTTTCTGATAGAGAATTAGGAAAGTTCTGTATTAAGTGATATTTCAGCTGCAACAATGACATCTAGGGGCTGATTTATATTAATTTAGTTTAGATACGTATCCTATTTTTGAGAAGGTGGTTACTAATATGTTTACTAAATCTAAATTATTAGTATTTGCTAAAAAGCCGTGAATCTGATATGTGTCATATACTCAGAGAATAACCATGACATTTTTAACTTCTTATCTTTTTGTCTTTTGTTTCCCCTCGATCTGTCTTTTAATTATTTTAGTACTGCTAACACTGCAAATCAGTGAATCTCTCATTACTTTAGACCTTGTATTTTTCCATGACACGTTATCAAAAGATGAGATTTTTTCACCCTGTACTTTACGTCTACTTTTCTGTGAATTAAAGGGAAAACACTTTGCCTGTGCTTTCCTATATGACTTATTCTGTCTGCTAGAATCACATCTACTTGATTTTGTACAGGAAACGAGACCAAAAGTCCCTGTATTCAATCCCCTGCTTCCCTCAGCTTTATGGGAGTGTAGACATAGGCTTGACTCCAGATTTAAACCCTGTGATTCAGGGCCACCTCTAAGCTCCACGTAAATCTAATTTTATGTGTGCAAGTAAGTGTATACGTAAAATACGTAATTGCAATTTAGAGATGATTTAACAGCATCTGTCCCATTATTTGCAAACTTACTTTCCTTCCCTTGAATCTTAGTTATTTGACCATAAGTCACTTATTTGGAATTGCTTTTTACAGAAAAAAAAATCTATATTTCTTTCTCATTGGCTTCTTCACTTATATTTACAACTTTTTCTCAGGAATAAGAGAATATAATTTTTTTTCCCAAAATTCTCCTCATGCTATTCTGTGGAGTATTGTTATTATCTTTAACATACTCACTTCTCATTGGTCTTGAGCAGAAGAGACAACCATGTGGGCTGAAAAGAGTGAGACGGTTTGGAAAGCTTCACATTGGCTTAAATGAAGTTGCTGAAATGTTCTCTGCAGTAAATAAACATATTTTTCTGATACAGCTGTACCAACAGCAACTTATATAACTTATAATTTATATAGAAGTTACACTGGCATGGCAATGCTTTTCACAATTGCTGTATCTGTTGGTTTCATCCATGAAGTAAGTGAAAGCTTATTTCTGTCAGTGATACTGGCAAAACATAATTAGAACTGCATTCTATATTAAATCTTACATAAAAATGTCACCCAAAATCACACCCCTAACTGCTATTAGTGTGTTAGGAGATGATTTTTATGGACTTGGTCAAAGTACTGCCATGGGCACGTTTGTCTCATGTTGGAAGGTCTGCAGTGAGTGGAAAGCAGGATTAACCTGAACTGTAGTTGAGAATGAGGGAGGAAGGACCTTACTGCTATCTTTTTTTTGGGGGGGAGGAAATGATAAACTTGCAGATTCTTAAGAGGTGTTTTCCCATTGTTTTCGGGTCTCAGGGCTTCTTACAGCCCTCGGAACAGGCAGTTTTCTTACACCTGGGTTAATATACAGTGTACATGTAGTGAGGGCAGATCTGTTCTAAATTAGTAAAATCATAGATTTTGGGTGAGATTTTGCTGCTGAATTTGCCATGGGGAAACTCCACTTAGAATAGGGACAAAAGTTATTTAGCTGTACAGAAAATACCAAGGCAGTCTGCAGAGCCTTGCCACATGATGTACCATATTGTAATGTCCATTATTATTTTCCCTTTCTATTACTTTGCATAGATACTGATATTTTTGCCAGCTCTTACTCCAAACAGTGTTTTAAGTCTGTAATCCAACTCAGGGAGTGCAGAATGTGATTTATTACTCTCAGTTGTAGCAAGGGGAGTCATATGCACAAAATACTCCAACAACAATGACAGCAAAGTACCACTCTTTTTATGGTGTTATAGTCAGTGAAAATACAGAAGTGCCTTTTGCATTCTTAAGAGAAATTATCTGTATGGGAAGTGTCACATAACAGCAGGTACATACTGATCCCAGTTGTTACATTTGCCAGTCATAAATGCCCCAGCGACTGTCCTCAGTGTGTATTTACACATCCAGGAAAATTCATTTGTGAATGATAAGCTGCAGTAAGCCTGGAATCAGATCATGCTTTACATAAATTAATATTTCACCTGTAAGAGGAGATCCCCTAAAAAGAATTGGACTCCCTGGAGTTCTAATATAGCTAATATTCCTATAATTGATTTCATTAGTGACTTTTTAAAAAGTTGTAGTTAAAAGACATTACTTTTTCCTCCTTATTAAATCACTCAGTGTGGACTAAAATGCCTTAATTTCTGATGTAAGCAAGAACCTCTTGCAACTAAGAGTATGTACTGCATGCTAGCTCCCAAAAGATGGAATAGCACCAAAAATTTGGAAATCCAGTCAGGTGTGAAACTCTGGTATATCCATGGCTTAATTTCAGTATCAATTGCCAATGTTGACCAGAATAAAAGTATTAAAACTTCCTGCTTAGCATGAAAACTGGATAGTTTAAATCAAGAAATAAGAAGTGCCTTTGGGTACTTGTCATATCATTAAAGGGAACCATGGACCAGTCCTCTGTCCTTCAGTGAGTGGCCTTGGCTAGTCCTGGAACATTCCTTGAATTCCATAGCTTGATCTCTGCAGACTTTTTAACTTCAGTTGCAATCTGTTTTTTGCCAAATGGGATTAGAGTTTTTTAACCAAGCACAGAGCTGTTTGAGGTGGATTTTAAGCAGTAGATTGTAATTTTTGAGTGTGACATTTTTTCAGGTAACTTCACAGTAGCAGTCACGTTAACCTAACCGTGATAAATTTTGCAAAATTTATATGACTGACCACATATTTGTCATGTGGATGATGGTGTGAGGCTTTTGCTATGCTCCTGTAGAACTTTTAGGAGTACAGACACATATAATTTCTGAGCATCCATATAAACACACAGCACTGCAGATATTTTATAGTAAAGACATGGTTCCAGTTTTCTTCGTGGAAATATTAATTTGCTCTACAGAATCTTAAATAAGAAAATTTGCCCAACTTTCCTATTTGGGCTACAGAATTTACTGTGCACTTGTCCCCTCAAAATCTACATCAAGCTATTAAATGTGACAAACTGGAGTTGTTCATCCTATTGTGATTTTTATCTGAAAGCTTAAAAAAGCAACAAACAAACAAAAACCTTGGAAAGGCGATGGACTGAATTTTAAATTTCTTTTGCAATTTTACGAAGTTCAAATTCTGTTTGGGGAGATTGTGTAAAATTAGGACTGCATGGTTTGGCTCTCTTCATGAACATTCCTTGGCCTCCAAAGGTTTTTTTCCCTGTAACCCTCAGCACTGTGCTTGCCTGCAGGTCTGCAGGTCCTGTGTCTGTCTGTGTGTACGTTCCATGCACGCGGAGGCAGAAAATCAGTTTTTCATTGCAAATATGCACAGAAAATCTGCACACAGTGAGCATCAAACAACTTTATGAAAACAAAGGAGCCTGTTCATTCTTAGTTATTCAATTGTCCTACTGTTTATTAGATAGGAGTAGACCGAAATGAACCATCACAATTTTCTGTAGTGACCTTGGGGTGGCAGCAGCATTACATTCAATTCTGCCATGCACCAAGTCCATTAAAGGTGAAAGTAAAATTTGCAATAAATCAAAATAATACTGATTGTTATAATTTTATTACCAGAGCATTAAGTCAATAAAACTTATCTGAAATGTCATTTGCATTGTATACAATTTTTACTAGGTATCAAGTATGTTTTAAAAGCATGTTTAAAGCAACCAAATGAAGAAATTGGTGATAAATTGTTGAAAATCTGGGACTTGCCTAATGATGTAGTAAAACTAAAATCTGTTTTGATCTCTTGTATTGTAAAAGACTGTTTCTGAAAGCATTTGTTAGTACAATAATGTCTTGTGTTTTGACTAACTATATTTAATGTCCTAATGTCTGATTAAATATTTTTATGCAAGTTGTCAGGTCTTTTTTCATTCATGATTTTATGTAGGAAGGTCATCTAATTATATGACACCCTTTCAGTGAAGGAGAATGTGTTTGTTTCTTTTAATAATGAGGAATAATGAAACTTATTTATGTTGGAAGTCAGGGAAATTTATTGGAGAATTACAACATGAGAAACATGAAAATTAAAAAACCCTTTTAATAGCATATTCATTACTGAGAAGCTTGCAGGTAATGAAACAGTTGTGTGAAAGCCAGGATGCTGGGTGATATAACTCTGCTCATGTCAGTTTTCAGGCCATGGTTATTTTGCATTTCTATGCTGTCAATTACTGTTAGGTTACCAAATGATGATGAGGTAATTAGTCAAAATAGGAGGCACGGGAAGAAAAGGAATTTACAAACTCGTAAGCCAGCTTTGGGCTGGGAAGGCAGTTGGGGTGTTGGGATGCTCCCGGTGCTCTTGCTGTGTGGGGGCATTGCTGCTCAGCCCAAGCCTGGACTAGAATCCAAGTTAGATTTCTGTTATCAGTGTAGTTGGGGAAGCAGCAACACTCAAAAGTCTTTTCCCTAACAGGTGCACAAAAACAATGATAGTGATGTGTTTGGCTCAGTTAAAAACTGGTGTGAAGGAATCTCCTCATGTAACAGATGCTAAAGGAGTCCCAATAACTGCTTAGAGATAGTTTACGTAATAGATAAAATAATTCAGTGTAATTCAATGAAAAATAAGGTTAACTTGTTTGTTTAAGTTTTGAATTTATTCAGTCTTCAGTTTTAAATTTTAAGACATGACATTTAGACTAGTTTAACCTTATATTCACTTTTTTCCACTTGTTTGTTTACAACTTCCTCAACTATTGAAATAGAAGTATTAAACATAAACAAGTATAGAAGTATGTAAACAAAAATGTAAGTTGAATTATAGTTCCAGAAGAAGGTGTTACTAGGTTTAAAAACCAGACAATCACGAAGCACAAGCCAACAGAGATTACAACACAGAAATGTTGTTTGGGCCGTGCCAGTGGTTGCTGGAGCCAATACAAATACTGTTACTTCTCTAAGACATAGATCTGCTCTTTTACTTCTGATCTGTACTGTCATTCTCTTTGTCACACTTCACTGTTCCTTGAGCTAACTTCGGTGATTCCAGTACCTGAAAAAGATGCAGAGAGACTTTTTACAAGGGCACGTGGTGATAGGACAAGGGGGAATGGTTTTAAACTGCCAGAGAGGAGGTTTAGATGGGATGGCAGGAAGCAGTTCTTCCCTGTGAGGGAGCTGAGGCCCTGGCACAGAGAAGCTGTGGCTGCCCCTGGATCCCTGGCAGCGTCCAAGGCCAGGCTGGACAGGGCTTGGAGCAACCTGGGCTGGTGGAAGGTGTCCCTGCCCATGGCAGGGGGTGGAATGAGATGACCTTTAAGGTCCCTTCCTGTTGTGGTGAATGAACCAACCGGGGGCCACAGAGCCCAGAAACAGAGGTTTGGTGGGCTGGTACCAAAGAGTAAAACCCCATTCTGTGAAGATGGCTTCTGCCTTCGGATTCCTAGAATTCCTGAGGGGTGGTTCTGTCTACAGCTGACAGACACCCCTTGTGTTCCCTAAGGGAAGGTGTCCTGGCCTGTCCCACCTTTCTCCTCTTCCTGTGGGTCCCTGTGGTGTCACCCCGCCCCCTTCCCTGTATCCCTTTAAAAAGCCCCTCAGTCTCTTATCTTGTTCTCTTCGTTTCCGGTCCCCTTCGAGGGAGCTCCTACAATAATCCCTTGGAACACCGGCCGAAGGAGCCACCTCTGCTCAACTCATTTCTGGCCATGCCTGGGCTATCCACAAGCCCCAGGCACGCTGGGCTCCGTGCCCTGCACCGCCCGGGCTGGGAGGCTGGCTAGCGAGGCACCGAGGTGCCACAGGGTGCTCTCCCTTTGTGTGGGACAGACCTGGACCAAGCTGCTGCCAACTCAGCCCGGCCAGCGTGCCGGTGTATTAATATACCTTCCAACCCAAAACATTCTGGGCTCGTGATTTTTCAAAATTTCCAAAGATGTGAATGCAGTGAGTGACAAAAAAGCAGAATAACTGAGATAACAGCAGTACTCCTGTGAGGAATGTGTAATTCACTGTGAGCCTATTTCCTCTTCCTTTCTGATTCTAACCTTATGGCTCTTTATCATCAAAATATATTTACCTCAGAAATAAAAGTAAGGCAGCAAATATATATGAGCTGAACATAGTTAACCAGGAAAATAAATGAGTAATTTCTTAGAACCATATGGAAATGATGTTTAGAGGGTACCCCTCATCTCTGTTGGTCAGGGACCTTGATTATCAGTATCCCAAAAGGGAGATGTGCTTTTTATTTGTCTTTAGAGCACCATAAACACATTTTGTTTAAAGGGTACCCCTCATCTCTGTTGGTCAGGGACCTTGATTATCAGTATCCCAAAAGGGAGATGTGCTTTTTATTTGTCTTTAGAGCACCATAAACACATTTTGTTGGAGAAATCTAAAAAATGTAGTTGTCACAGTGGGGGGTCTTTGTAAGTGGCCAAAGTCCAAATAAACAGGTTGCCCTCAGCTTCAATGGGAGAACAATCTACTGTAGATGTGGTGGGATATTCCAGAGATTTTGACCTGGAATCAATATTTTAGGTTTTATTCAAATGTTAATGTAACGTTTGCCTAATGCTCTGCACTAATGTTAAGCAAGACCTTGTTGTCCTGAAATCACAACATTGTTGTCTTAATAGTACCATTGTTAAATTAAAATGGAAGGCACCTGCTGTGATCCATCTCTTTGGTTAAGCTGTGCAGTATCTCGTAAAGGGTATTTTATTTTTTGTGGAGTAATTTGTATAGCAAAGAATAAATTGCAAAGTTTTCAGCAAGCAATACTACCATTCTGCAAAATCACATTACCTAGAACATTAAAGCAATCATTCTAAAACATGATTTATAATGATTTGAACATGTTTGTAAAAAATAGATGACCACTGTACATTTACAGTTGACACAGAGGTCCCTAATGTCAAGAAAGCACTCTTGACCTTGATGGGTAGTTGCAATTCCATTTAAATCAATTGCCAATACAAGTCAAATGAAGTTCTTATGGCTGTCTAGTGTGCACTTCACTGTTCTTCTGACATTATTGTTCTACTCCAAGTCATTCTTCAATCTTAACAGCTGAGAGGGACCTGCGTTCTGCAGCTTTATGGGGAAAGAGCACTAAGTTGTACTTCTCTGTGTTTTGAAAGCTTCTGCTCTTTTTCACTGTTCCTAAGCTAAGCTAACCACATTGTGTTCTACGTAAAACACAGTCCTTGGTCTGCTGGTGGCAAAGCCAGGTGTTTGTTATGGTGAACACAGAATGCATTTTCACTGCCCACCATCTTAGAACATGATATGTTCTAAATATTTATGTTAAAAATGATGGTGATTACAGTTTTTGAAGTGTTTTGTGGTGTGGAAGAGGAAGAGGCACAATAACTCAGAAAAAATAAGTTGAACACTTATCCTATGTTTGGGCCTGTCTGGATACTTATTTTTTCAAGGGATTTTGTTAAAATTGGAGATGGATATATGAAAAGTGCTATGAACTTGTTAAACATTTTGGTTAGGAAAGAAAATCCTTGGCTATACAGAGCTGTCTAAAAATACCAGAGTTAGTGTTATTAACTTACTTGTAATGTGTTTACTCTTCTAAATGAATGTGTCTACCTTTTAACGAGTGGGAATATTAAAGGCTGACATCATGGCCCAGAGTTTACATGACTTTAAAAACCCGAGTACAGATACTTTCTCTACAACAGGTAATATAAACTATGGCTAATCCTCTCCAGCCCCCACCCCTGATCTCTTTCATAAGTAGTCCAAGCTTTCAAAAGATCCCATATTCATGAGAATAATGGAAAAACTCAACTGAACTCATAAGTTAGCATTAGATACATATAATAGCTAATAAGAATTGATAATGAAAAAAGTGATTCTGGTTGCCAGTGAAACCTGGCTCGGATAGTATTAGGAGGATTCTGCAATTAATGTAAAACTAATCACCAGTCTTCCACGGGGAAATGCAAATTGCAAGTTGTTAGAAGGCCTGTTTTGTTCCATAGGACTTGTATTGCTGCTAATCCACTTAGCAGCACACATGTTCCTCTGCCGAGGTGTTTTTTAAGGAAGTTATGAAGTATTATTCGTATTTTAGAGATTCTATAGATTTTTTAGATTCTATATTTTGACTTTGCTGTTTGTACTAAATAAAAATGTTTCCCTGCCCTTTCTTTGCCAGACCCATGGGCTGAGGTCAAAGTAAGTGGCTCTATTTTGTTAATTTTCCTAAGCTCCTGGGAACTGTACTGTACACAGCTACAGAAGTAACCACCTGACATACAGTAAATGTGTTACATATTCTGACCCTGTCTGTGCAGTGGAAATTCCAGGATTCTGCTGTGTCTGATGGTCTGTCCTTCTGCTGGTGGGCAGGAAGAGCTGCACAAACCCTGCATCTCGTTACCTGTCATTTTCAGGGGTGAACACAACGTGAAACTAACTTTTGTGCTTTGTGTTTTAATTCATTCATTTAAAAGTACTCAGACAACTACTCCTCCTTGCAGTGCCTGTGCTCCCTGGCAGTGAGCAGGAGGAAATGTGTCAGCTACGGTTGGGCTGTTCTTCAGCACAGGAACTTGTCCCCAAGCCTTGGTGTTCGAATACTTCAGTTCTGAAGAGCAGCTGTGCTGAATAGAGAGGTGGCAGATGTCCTTACAGCACTGGGAGTATCACCCAAGCAAAGAACGACCGTGAATCACATTTACCTCCTTTGAAACAAATGACAAATCCTAACATTTGTCTGTAATCCATTGGAGAAGCAAGTTCAGGTTGAGTGTAGAAAGGAAGAACATTGGAATGGTTGTGCTTGCGCTTACAAATCTGTTTTCGATGCCAGTGTAAATATCTTTGCTTTCAATTAATTTGGAAGGAACTGTTTCTTTTGTGCGCGTGTAGCACACATCATAAGTAAACCTTGTGTATAAAAAGACAATGTTATTAAAATCGAATGTTTGGCAAATATTTTGTCCAAAGGTAAACACAATTTGATCAATGTTTGTTTTTTCACCAAATGTTATGATTTGTTGCCACTTTGAACCTAAAGAGCCAAAACATAGAAGGTTATGAAATCTCATCTTCTCTTTACCATTGAATGTTTGACCTTTTATCATATAATGTAGTCCTTTCAGACACTGAAGATTTTGATCCAGGTATGAACCAACAAGAACAACTTCCAGAAAAAGAAATCATTTTGGTTTGTGCAGCCCTTTACTCTGACATGAAAGCCATTTCTGAAAAAGGAAAAAAAAAAGCCATCTGCTACTTTATTGTTTGATATCAGCTGCAGAATAATGTCCGATTTTAATATCATACTGTGGGCTGTGTACTGCACTAATTTGTTCTGTGACATCAATGAATCAAAGTAGAGTTCCTGATAGAAGAACATCAAAAGGAAATTAATCTCCCTGTGATAGTATTAATAATTTCAGAATGGACGTGTTTTGCTCAATTATGGTAACCATTGAGAGCCGTGTTTTTGTGGACTCTTAGATCAATATCACAACTGCTACACAAATGGAGGGTGTAAGAATGAGACTGGTGCTCCTTGGTAGCCAGGAGTGTCGTTACCGATGGACAAAAATCTAACTGAACATTCTTGGTAGAATTTTATGGTTGCTTAAGGGAAGGAGACATCAAAGTGTGAACTCAATGGGGAAGAGAGGAAACTAGATAAAAACCCCATCACTTTCCAATACTTTGGGCAGGATGGTGGGCCTGACATTAAAGGTAGCATTTACAGAGTTTGTAACCAGAAATTAGCTGTGTGATTCTGGAAAAAAATTAGTGGAAATGGAGACTAATTGGATAGCAGACTGGAGGTGTCATAAGGTTATTCAGCAGATATCTCCTGAAAATACATTTTTGAAGTATTTTATTAGTTTGGGGTTTTTTGTTGTTTATGTATAAACCGTATCAGATTAATAAAATGTTTATTAGAAAGCATGTTTCTTTATGTATATCTATACAGTTTCACATCTTTCCCTACAAACAGATTTGACACAATAAAAGAAATTGAGCATTTTTAGATACAGATCCTTCCAAGGGCTTACTCAATTCAAGGGTAGAAGAAAGGGTTACTACAGTAAAGGATGCTTGTTGTAGCTGCACAACATGATACCCACAGACAGACTGGGACTATATTTAGGGTGCTGGTTGTGTGCTGAGAATAGAACTAAATGAGTACAGAGGCCCAAATGTGTCACTGAAATAAATATTGGCAGTATGGATGTGTGATCAAAATATCCGAATATATCAGAGACTGACTGCAGAACTTAGAGTCAAGAATAGCCCAGGTAGGAATAAGATTTCAAATAAATCTAGTATTCACTTTTCTTTCTGTTTCCCCCCTTTTTTGTTCTATTCCCCCTTCAGCTGGCAGTCCAGGGGTGGGGATGTGCAGGGTTGACTTTGTCCTGCAGCCAGCTGAAGGGGGTCAAGGTAAGGACTGGGAGATCTCTTACCAGGCACTGTCATCAGCAGATCAGACCTGACTTGGGAAAACTAATTTATTGCCAAATAAAACGGATTTGAATGGTGAGAAACAGAGACAAAATAAAAACAACACCTGCCTCTGCTCCCCTCCTCTTCTTCCTAGGCTCAACTTCACTCTTTCCTTCCAAACTCCTCTGCCCACCCCAGCCCCAGCCAGGGACTCTTCCAAGCTCGATGCTCTCAGAGTTGCTTCTCCCGTTTTCATTCCTGCTTTCCCTCGTGCTTTCCCTCACCCCTTCCCCTCACTGCTGGGCAGTTTTGCCCTTTCCCAAACACGTTCCCACAGAGGTGCTGAGGGCTCAGCTGTGCCCTGCGCTGGGGCAGCTGCAGAACTGGCTGGAACCATCCCACTGCCACCCCTGGGCATGGTGCACTGATCAGCTTTATACTAATCAGCTCTTAATTTCTTAATTTGTGTAAGACTGCTGCTGATAGGAATGAGCTTGGGCTTTGTCTGTAAGGATGCAGTGACTTTTTAAAAGATTCTATAACGTTCTTAACAAGACTGACATTCCTTGTACTAGATCAGCACTGTGAGAGTGAGGACTTTTCCTGCAGTGACTGAGATAACATTGCTTTTACAAGCTCTCTTTTCATCTGAAATGCTGCAATAATATCTTGTATTAAAGACAGCAGATGAATAATTAGACAGTACCATGAAAAGGCTTCCTCTGAGTAGAAACCTTGAGAGGACCAATTCAAATCCAGCCACCAGCATCTCCTCTCTGGTCTCCTCTTCACCACCTCTTTTGCTTTCCCTTCTGCCCAAGCCGGAGTTTTCAAAGGGAAACTGTCTGAAATAGGATTTGATAATGTGACATTGGAAGGAACTGTTCACAGCAGTCAGAGAGTCACAGAAGACGTGTTGTTTGGATTGTCCTTGCCTGGTTCTAGTAGAAAAGCAATGACAGGAAATCAGAGAGGTGATCCTCCTGTACTATTGAACAAGAGCTAGTTCCCAATTACTGCCCTGGAAATTAAAGGAGAACCTCACAGTTTTTCTGGTAGATAATAAGGCGATAGAAAAGTTTGTCTCTAATTTTGCACACAGGTCCCAAGGATCCACTTTACCTGCAGAAGTCAGATTTTTTTTCTCTTTCTTCACATGCATATTCTAAACAGCATAGACCTAAATAGCAAAGACTGTCAGTGAATTATCAGAATGAGAGATGCTGTCCCACAGCAGTCTCAGGAAGCCATTCACACACCGTGTTCCTCTCCTCCAGGCTGATAATGTGTTTTTGGAGAACAAACACACCCGCTTCTCCTGGAAATGTAGTTCAGAAAACTTCCCTCTTCTCCAACCTTTGTATAAATTCCAATCTGGAAAGCAATGAACTCTAAACATGTCTTTAAGTGAAGAAATACTTGGGCAGTATTTGTGAGCATGGAAATAGTATCTGCCATTTGGGCTAATAGCTTATCTTCTTTATAAGAGCAGGTAAAGATAACACCACATACAAGCATGTGGAGTTACTGTCCGTTCAGGTTCACTAAAAATCTGCACTGTCAACTGAAAAATTTAGGTTATTAAATACATAATGCATAGTAACTATATGTGCAATGGTTATCTGTTTACTAGCTCTCTGCTTTTCCAAAGTCCTTCTACAAAATATTTTTTATAGAGATACAGCATGCCGTGTTTCAATGGAGTCCTGCAGGGAGAGATGCAATTAAGAATGTTATGCAATAATACATTGTTTTTCTTACACATAATGTATTTGTGAGCATTATACATGCAGGCAAAAGTGCTGAGCTCAGTAATTCAAGTCTTTACATCTTGGTACCATACCGGCTGCTTCTGCAGTTTTAGCACAAAAGTAGCAGTCCCAAAACCGGTATTAATGGTAAGAAATTGAAAATAGTTCAGGAAGTTATCGTAGAACAATATTGAGAATATTGCTGTCTAAAAGTTTGCCAGATATTCGTTACATTTTTTCGTCTTAATAGAGATGGCTTATTTCTGAAAAAAATCTCTAAAAGAGTGGTGACGAAGCAGAAATAAGCTTGGTTTTTGACTCTCAAATGCAATATCATTGTCAGTTAATACTTTTTCATAAATTGTAAAAAATAATAATGATAAAACCCTATCTGGTTACCAGTGATTTTCCTTCTGTTGAGGCTGGACTTCATATTTTTTTTGTCCTTTGTCCAGGGGTTTTTTGAGTTTCTCAAATGCCGGACTTCCTGGACAATCTTTTTTTCCTTTTTTTGTGCACTTCTGCAGTTGCATAAATTTAAGATGAAGGATCTATTTTTAAAATATTTACCCTTGATTTTTGTTTTTCTAATGATAACACAACTTCTGTTTTCTTCTTAACTAATATTCAGAAGAATTCCATTTAACTTGCTCCAAAACTGGATCACCTAATTAAACTGAAAAGGTAAAATCCTTGCTTTGTAATGCTGAATTCAGTAGTTCAGTAGGAAAAAGAAAACCCAGTGAATGAGTTTTTAATACTCTGATAAATCATAGCAATACCTTTTATTGCCCAATTAATTTACTTCTATGTAGTGTAAGTAATAATTAATGGCAGTGCAGTTTCCCTACCTTGTCTGGCGTTACCATCGTGACCCTTGGTAATGCTGCAGAAACATTTTAAACCTTTTGAACTCTAAATGTGGGTGGATGTCTTTCATGGGAAGTAACACAAGGTTTCAGAAGCTAAATTATGAATGTTTTGTGCGTGAAACTTGTACCTGTTAGGTAACAGTGAAAACTTTATGAAGAAATGTCCGATCACTGAGAAAATACATTTTGTTATGTATGTAAGATCGTATTGCATTTTTCAGAAAAAATGGAAAGAGCAGAACGTATTCAGTTATAGGAGTTTGTGTCTTATTATGCAAAAATGCTCTGCAAACATGTCTAAATTAAAATCTTGTGGAAATGAAATATAGTAGTTTTCCCCTTGCATTTACCTTTTGGGATTTAGCAGTGATCAGACTAATTCACAGAGTAACTGCAAAACGTTTTCCTTTTACAGACAACTTGGGTATCTGTGTTGATGAATTCCTGAGTGATCACTGACACATTTGTTTGAATTCTGGGTGGTGGTTTGCTTTCTGTGCTTTTAAGCAAGAAAAACCCCCTAGATTGATTACACCTTTGCAGCTAATCCAGAAGTTAAGGATAACTCTGATTTTTCAGATTTCTCTATTTTGTCAATGCCAGACAGGGCCCCAAATCAACATTGGATAGCCAGGGAATACTGTTATGTCAGCTACAGGCGCAGTCGCATAATGTATGACTGCTGAAACACTTGCCTGTGATTACAAGTTAAAATTGTAATTAAAATTAATTTCAGAACACCTGTAATCTCCTTACAGTGTTGTGGAAGTCAAATTTAGTGGGATGGTTGATAAATTGCTTTTCCTGTTAAGCCTTTTAAAACAGAAGGTTTTGGTCACTGCGGTGAGTAGGCACAGAACTCCAGGAGTGTCAGCTACTTTTAATCTTTATTGCATTTGCCTTCTGTTTGTCTTTTTGTGATATCTGTAGTTTGTGAGCCAGGATTTTACTACTGTGCAGCCATTTCAGGAGGTACAGTGGTATGTTTTTAATTGATGAGTTAATTACAGCTGTTGACTCTCATGTTGATCTTAAGTTGTATTTTTAAGCTGTGTGACAGGAGCCTGTTAATTTCCTTGGAACACCTGTATGTGAAGGGCATGTGACCATGAGTTACCTGCTTTTCTTAACACTGCTTCTTGTGTGCTGTACTCTTGGGTATTAATTTGCAATAGATCTAACATTAGTAAGCAAGCTCTTATTGCAGAGTTGCCAGTTCTCTGATGAACTGCGGTGAAATCGCCTCTCGGGAAGACTGATCAGTAAACTAAATGTGTGAAGACTGCCTCTATTTTTGTGGAAATTTCACTGAGGTGAAGATTGGCACCGGAAAGAGACCACCTGAGATGACAGAAGTAATTCATTAACACCCCACCCCTGATATATTCTAGAAAGATTTGTCATAAGCTGCTGAAGTGGAGTTTCACCTGAGATGAGTTTAAGGTCCTGTAAGGAATTAGTGCCTCAAAATTCTGAATAACTTGCAACTTATATTGTGGTTATTAACATTTCGCTGGTTAGAAGTTACCCTAGCTCTAGGAACTAGGCAGGATAGCAGTGTGTGTGGGGAGGATCTTTGTAAGGAAACAGTGACTCTGTCTTCTGGCTGAAAAGGGAAGCAGAAGAATTTTTGATTGAGGTAGAAAATACTAAAAGGTGTCTCGGAATTAGCATGCAGAAAATGATATTCAAATGCCAGCAGCAAATAAATCCTCCATTAGTTTCTCTATTATTGACTTTTCTTTTTGACTGCAACAAGTTTCACATGCTAAAGAAATTGTAAGTACATCTTGAAAAAGACATCTATATTACATTCACGTTATATAGGACAAGCTGGATCAAATAATTTTTGAGAGCAACGATGTTTTCTTGAAAACAATGTTGAAATTTTGTTGATGCTGTGGATTATTGATTGACAACAGATGGCAGTATAGCAGGTGTATTTACCTTGTAATGAACAAATGCCAGTATATGAGACACGGTTGAAATTTATAAAAAGGCACTTGGGAGCCTAGTTCACTTCTTTTAGATTATTTAGTCACTCCAGAAAATACTGTCCTTTTGTTAGGAATTGACCTGTACCAGGAGGATGTGGGGAGATAGAAGGTGGATTCAGTTCTGCAGGTCAGTTCCTTACTCACCTGTACGAGCAGCTGCAGAGACTGAAGAAGTCTCCAGCCCACCTGAGGTGATCAGAGCTCTCCTTTCCCTTCCCTCCTCGTCTCTGTGTTCAGTCCAGCCTTAGCACAGAGAGGAGACATCACAGTTTATTTTGTGATGTTCTAATTTTAATATCTTAGCTGGGAATGCCTATTTCAGCATGTGGAGGCGTGAGATAAAGTTGAGAGTTTTCTCTAAATTGTTTCTACTCTGGATTTTTACAGCACATCTTAAGGAGACACCTCTTTCAAGCTGTACTTGCCCTCCATGTGCTTGAGAATATCAACACTGATGGTCTCAAAATCACTAAAGATTTGAAGAAACGATGAGAAAACTAAATGAGCAAAGAATGTCCACATTTAGACTTTCTTTTATAGATATGATTTTGTAAATAATTTTTTATATTGGTTCACATCAATTTTTAAGGGAATTTGGATGTCTGTAGCAAAGTAAACCCACTGAATTATATTGTAGCTGTATAACAATTTCAGTGGATCTAAAATGTGACAGTAAGGATTATTTGTATGCATTCAGCTTTATGTACATGTCTGAACAACAATCCTGTTTAGAATATCTTGTAGCCTATGTGTACAGTTGGCTAAACAGTGAAAGTGTTCTTGTGCATTATCTTTATCTGCTGGAGTACAGTACAGCAAGTACACCCAAAAGGACAATACTGCTCACCCCTCTTGTGCTGGGGAGACCAGCAGGGACTGGCCATTTAGGGCTGTGAGTAAACCAGTGCTGTGCTAGGGTGAAAGGAAGCATATGAATCATAAATGTAGCATGCTTCACCTGTTTTGTTGCTAGCTTTATGATTTCATGCTGCTTAAGCATTATGATTTTGTGATTGAACTGTCTGTTTTCCTCCCTTGCAGGGTAATAGGATGACATTGAAGAAAACCCTCCTATTTGGGTTGTAGTGTGTGCAAATATATCAACATTGGATCTGAATCCCTGAACCAGCCCTGATTTGCCCTCTGTTCTTTTCAGTCTGTGAGTTTGCACTGTCTTCTAAATTCCTGCATGGATACTTCGAGGAGTAACAAGAGTCAAGGAGTTCTTCTTCAGTTTGAGAGTGTCTGACTCCCATTTTATCGTTTGTAAACCACAGTGCATAACTCAATTAGTCTTTGAAACTGTAACCATTCATTTTTTTTCTTACCATTTTTTTCTGCTTATTGCCTCAGCCAAGGAAGAGAGAAATCTGAAGCTTTTTCAGCAGAAGATACCATTTCACTCCAGAAGACCTTTCTGTGCATTTTCAAAGAAAAAATGGAAGTTTTGGTTTGAATTCAGAGGAAGCGAGATCAAACTCTCAGTCAGTGTAGACATAAGAAATGAACAAAGGGACTTGACACAATAACATGTCATTTAGGTTGTTCTGGTTCCACATTTATTTGAGAGTATTCTCCTCTTCTTCTGAATAATTTATTTATTTTTTATCAATGTAACGTTTCATGCCCTGAATTTCTATAGTAAATTTGCATTTCTGATGCTGCTATTAGAGAGGAGTAATAGAGCTTGATAACAGTAGAGAGGTTGGACACAAACGTGTTAGAAAGAGAAGGAATGAAATTTCTATTATCACTGTAGCTCTGGAAACATTATTTACAGGAATATTCCAGAAAAATGACCACTGCATTTCAGATAAACAAAGGTGATATTGGTTTAAAGAATTTTTTTAAAAAAATGTACTTTATGTTATTTTTGTTTCACTTAGTATTCTGAAACTTTTGGCTTTGAACTTGCAATGTGTGCTCATAATTACTGAATGTTAGAAACATAATTTTAAAAGAAAAAATGAGATTTTAAAAATATAATAATACAGCTGCAGTAATGGTTAGATGAGAAGAAATACTAAGTAACAGGAGACTTGTGAAAAATCATAAGTGTTGCCAACGCAGTAACAAGTAAGAGAGATATAAATCAAAATAAGCATTCATTGTGTTCTGCTTAGTTTCCCATTCACCTTCTTGGAAAATAATACTGTTATGTTTCCATTATGGTGGATTCTTCCATGTGCATTGCTAACTGAGCTGAAAGCAAAATACTGGAGCAAATATAGCAGTTCTTAAGTTCTCAAAACTCTGCTATCTTAATCAGTGGTAGGTTTCTCTTTGGTTTTGCCTTGAAATGGGGTGACCCTGCATATTATGTCTTTAGTAACCTTGATAGTGAATTACTTCTGAAGGAATATTCATATAGCTAACTGGCAAGGGTACCAAAGTGGGAAACAGGTGTAATCAGCAGCAAAACAGGTCTACAGGGAAAGGACTTCTTAGGTTCAGTTCATCTCACACTTGGAGATGTCTTGGATCTCTGGATCTCTGCTCACTTCCCAGCAGTGCCAAGCCAGGCTGTCTGAAGGACACCCATGCTTAGGAACGTGTAATGAGCCCGCTTGGTCAGAAGGTAAATGTAGAAGAATTCTCAGAGCAGAATGGACATGGTCTGTATCTGAACGCAGTGAACAAGCCAGACTCAGCAGGGCCTGCTTGCCCTGAGTGCTGTGAGATTAACATGACTGAGTGCTGAGAGTGTCCTGGAGGTGTCCATGAGAAAAAAGGGAGGTTTAACGGGATGCGATAACCGCGAGCTGGGAGGAGGGAGGACACTTGTTTGCCGTATGTTATCCAATTAGTAGACAGCAGACAGGCTTGATTTTACCTAAGTATCCAATCCTAGAGTTAGTTACAGTGCGTGGACAACAGATGACTAGTTGGAAATGCTACATAATCCTGCTGGATTTGAACATTAAAGAGAACACTATCTAACTGTATCGGTGTTTGTCGATACTCGGCTCGCATTCTCAGTGGAGAACCCTGCTTCGGGTAAAAGTTTGTGAAAGAAGCTGGCAGGAACAAAAAATGTTTTGAAAAATAAACTCAAAGCATTTGAATACATCCTCTCCCCCAAACATCAGAGGGGGATGAATGAATTCTACAAAGACAGTAAACCATGAGGAAATTGTAATTTAAATAATGTGAAGGCTCCTGTTAAGTCTTCTCAACTCTGAGCTATATCACATGATATAGCAAATTCTGTCTCCTGAAGGCTGAAGATGATACTGTTCCAGTCCTCTGCTCAGGAATGCCACGCAGATGTCCGTGGATCGTGGTGGTGTGTTTCCCATGGGGCAGTAACTGTCACCTGTGCCCTGAAGAAGCTTTACCCTGTGCTTACAGAAAGAGCTGTCTGGGGGGAAACTGAGGAGGCACAGGCTTGAGTGATGTGTTCATCTATGAGAAGTTTGTAGCAAAGCTCAGAACAATGCCCAGAGCTCCTGCTCTCTGTTCTTCACCTACAAGACTGTTTTCTCTTTGGCAATTCCTCTTTTGGTTCTGCTCACCCCTCACTTTGTCCATCTGGACATGTTAGTACGTTCTATAACGTCATTACGTTTTTGAAGATGAAAATAGTGTAGAAAAAAATGACTTGCATAGTGATATCCCCTGTGCAAAATACATTTGAAAGTAGACATTTAACTTAAGGGAACCCCTCGAAATCTTGAATTAAGATAGGACTACATATAAGAGTTTACATGGTATAATAATAGAAAGTATGGACTAGAAAATGAAAAGATATTATAAAACTAGGTGTTTCAGGTAGAACTCCCAGACTTGCAGGTGAAATAATTATAATCTAGATTTTTTTTTTCTCATGTTAAAACATAAAAATCCTTTTATTCCCTGTATATGTGAGCTGCTAATCCAAATGCCCATATCTGCCTGCTTGAGAAAGGGAATCTGAATACCTGAGCACTGCAGTAGCTCTGGTTGCTGAAAGGTTCTGTTCACAAAGATTCTGTAATGCTAAAAAAGCAAAAACGTCAGCGACAAAACCCCCACACAATTAGATCAGGTACAGAGGAAATCAGTTCTATAGGCTTGAGACTTTCATGAACTGAATGCCATTTGGTATATATGCTATTAGATAATTTCAACCATTCCTTTCGTCCTTCAATTGCTACTAAAATCTGTTTATAAGGTAATGAGACACAAATGATGCTTTCTGTATATGCTGTGCTTTTTTGAGATAAAATATAATATGTTAATTATATATTTCTATAATGTTATTCTATCAATTATATATTTCTATAACTGTGTCTGTGTAACTACTGCATAGATGCACGTTTGAAACAGAAATAGCAGGGGAAAGAAAGGAAGAATAGAAAAGAAAGGAGAAATAAACAACAACAAAAACCTCCAAAAATAGCAAAGCAGCTGCTTACAACTACCTGAAAGAAAGATTATCTCTTATCCTAGTTTCCTCTTGCTGAGGGAAATGCGATGTGATCAGGTCACTGCATGTAAAATGCTGTAAGAATGTGATGTGCACTTCATCATTATAAAATTCAAACATTCTTGAACCTTTTATTCCACCCTGTTCATATTTATCTTTTTGGTCCTGCCTTCATTGGGTACCACATTTGTATTGATAAATTGTAGGTACTTGGAGATGTATTGATGGGCTGAAGACAGTTCAAAATGTAGAGTGCTGTGGCTTTGCATATCATTACACCTAGCTCGGTCTTTGCCTCTTGAAAGCTGTCGATTTGTGCATTATTGCTATTCAGGCTGATAAATGACAGTAATTGTTCTTAAGTTGAAGAGCTGGCTTAAAGTGCTGACTTGCTTGGGAATTCTGAGCACCAGGGTTAAACTAGTGCTCCACTGCTTCTAACAAAATGGTCTTTTCCAGCTCAGAATAGATACTTAATTGAATTACTTTAGCTTTCATGCATTTTGCAGCTTTGCATTTGAAGAAAAAATATTCATAACAAGATCAGGGAATTCAGAGCTGTTCATAGGGAGGTCAGGCTCGGTATGTGCCCCCACTTCAAGGCACCTGCTCCCAGTGGTGCTACCACAATTAAAAAAAAAAAGTTGAGAGGGAGAATATATTAGTCCTACAATGACACTGAGAAAGACATAAAAAATTAGCTGGAGATGTATCACTATTATTTTTTTCTACTGTCTCAGTGGTGGAACTTGGTAAGACTCACTTAAAAGATGAAATACAGCTCGTTTTGTGGGATTTTTAAAAACAGTGTTTATTCATGTGTAGTGGCACTGATTTTTCAGGATACTTAGTTTAGGAGAAGTGTCTTAAAGCCTCTGTTAATTTTTTTTAAAAAGAGTTTTTTTTTTTTCAGGGATAAATCAAGAAGAATTGCTCATGAAATATGGATTTGTTTTCTTAAATAATGCTCACAGAATTCAAACTAGAATTCACAATTTTCAGAATTTGAGTGTGAATTGTTCACATTTGGCACTGTTTATGTGTGATGCAGTAAAAATTAAGGCTCACAATCCAAACTATTCAGTGTCTCAGTGATTCGGCTTTGTTTTAAACAGTTTCTCTACAGTTCTTTTGGGTGACAGCTCTGCATTTCCACACTGATACAAAAAAAATCAAATCATATTGAAAAAATTGAGCTGTTAAAAAAGGAAACATCAAGATTCAGAGTGAAATTTATTTACTTAATTGTGATTCTCTATGATGACGTATTTGTTTCACATATAAATATTGAGTGGGACCAACCCCTTTCATATGAGGTATACAAAGTGTTTCCTTTTACCTACAACGATAATATATTCATTAAAGGTTTTCTGTAGTTCCAGGTATGGTATTTGGGATTTCCTGGGTCAGCATCATAAAGATATTGATTGTTCATTCAGGGAGAATTTTAGTCACAATGCTATTGCAAGATTCTTGTCTTCTTATTTATAACTGCTGGAGCTTCAATGTCTGATGTATATTTTCAAACAAAAGTTATGAAAACACTGAAAAATAATTCATTATTTGTTTAGTCATCTTAGCAAACAGGAGTCCTTTTCTGCAGTCTTAAAAAGGAAGATTATATTCTGACATTATCAGAAAAGCATATCTTTTTCTTTTGCAAAGACTCTTGGCTGTTACCTGATGTAATTCAAGGTTATTTTTCATTCAGATACTTTCCTCAGAGCTGTGTTTTTAAATCAGTCACCTACATCTACCAAGAAATCATGGACCAGCTGCCCTTAGCTGAAGTTTGGGACCACTGAAGACTTTTCCTGGGCATGCAGATGTGCTCAGCAAGTACCTTTAGTTGATCCCAGAGTATTCCTAAGGCTGCCAGCGGAGCAGGGAGTCAGACAGGGTTATACTATTCATTTACTATTTATTGTTTTGGATTGCCAGCTCTTTGGGGAACATTTATGCTGTTTACATTCATTGAATGTTGGGGTTCATCTATTTAATGTAAAAGAAATACTCAGTTATATAAGCTGTAAAAATTTTCAAGTTTTTTCCTCCCTATTCCTTTGTTGCAATATGAATTTCTTAACTCTACAGATACCTGTATGTTTACTGAGCTAGAATTCATTGAAGGTACTACTTAATTGCTATTTTCTCCGTTCTGTACCTGAAATCCATTTCCCAGTAGGGAAAGACTTGTTCCCTGACTATAATTGTCTGGAAAATGTAGATTTTCCTCACTCATTGGCTTTAAAGTTAAACAAATAGTAATTCCTTCCTTTTGTAATAGGAAAACAGCGTTAACTGAGTTCATAGGAAGGCAGACTTCTTAGGCCTTGTGTGGATACTGTATTTCCTCTGCATTTTATTCAACCACTTTTCCTGACTGAGCTCATTTTTTGTTATTCATGAACCCTAAAGCCATTGCAGCATAAACCTTAATAGAAGCTATCTTTCACATGCTGATCTTCACATGCCCAGTTTTCTTGCAAGGTCTCTGATTGAAGGTTAAAGAATGTTGTGACTCAAGCATGTATTTTATTTTTCTTAATCTACTTTTCTCCAGTTCTTTAAATCTTTGCTATTCAAGTCAGGATAAAGAAGGTAACAGGAAAGTTCAGCTCATAGAAGAACTTTGGAAATACGTAATTCAGAAATGTTATGCTACTGAGCACATTTAATATTTGTCTACTAATTTTACATAAATGTTAATATGTTCCCCCCCAGGAATTAATTTTTATTTTAAACAAAAATGCCTAATCTTTTTAGTTCCATGAGAACTTCTAAAACCTAGACCTGCTGTTATAGATTAGTTTCTGTCAATGTCATTAGTGCACTGTATATATTGCCCTTTTAAAGCACAGAATGTTTCTCTGCTGAAGACCAACAGACGTCACCTTTCTGAATCTATGGACTGAAGTAACATTTGTGAACTGTTTTATTCAGCCAGTTGGGATCATGAATATTCTACATTTAGAAATCTGTGAGTGATTACTTTTAAGGTCTCTTGATTTAGAGGGGAAGTCAGGCACTGTGTAATCCAAACTACATCTCTAATTCCAATATAACATGGAGAAAAGAGCCTGTTTGTTTTAAGGTTCTGAGCATCTGCAGGTTCCACTGAAGTAAAATCCTGAAGAGATGGGCAGTTATGAAAATTTGAAACTTTAAATATTTTGGGCAGTTCACTGATTCCTTTGCTGGATGTGAATTCCTTACAATTTTGTTTAGAATGAAATTTAATTTCTCTTAATTGAACTGTTAGAGTAATGTGCTATGAGAAGGACAATACTGAGAAGAGTGAGCATTTTGAACAAGGGGGTGAATTTGTATTTTTCTCTCCTTTCTCTGATCTTTCTTTTTACAGAATCATTAAAAGAGTTGCAAGAATGTGGTGTTGTATTATGCTGAATGTATAATTATCATTTCCAGCTGTTTGACTGTCAGCTGACCCGATGGAAATTCCCTGTAGTGACTTCATTCCCTTTGTCTGACTTCATTCAGCTCCTCAGGTGGTTGGGCTGGAAGTTTGGAGTAATCATGGTTCTGTATTTGCCATGAAACTGGGCTGCTGATGGCTGGGCTTGCTTCTTTTGTCCTTCTGGGCATAACTTCTCTTTGCACATGTCAGTGGGCTCCAGCAGGAGGTAGCTAATGCAGACATTTCCTGGTTGAAAAGGATGGAGAGGGTTTTGCTGCCTGTTTTTTACTCCCCTGTGTTCATCTGTGTGCTGTATATAGCTGTGCCAGTATTAACTTCTGTTATTATTCAGTGCTCTCTCCAAATCAGAGCTCCACAACTTTAACTGGCAAGGTAAAGCCATTTCCTGTGAGGGTGCCTACACCAGAAATCTTACCAAAATTGACCAACTCCTTCCTCCAGGAAGGAAAAGAAAGGCAAATTAACTGTGGCGCAGAATAAAAACCATATTCTTCAGAAAAAACATCTACCAGAGGCTGAACTGGAGTAGATCTTGAGGCAAAATTCCTATTTAAAGCTTATTTAATTTTTATACCCTTTGTGATGTACTCTGTGGAACAATGTTTTCTTCTAAGAGGATGGACTCTTGTGCTGTAGGCATGCTAATATTGTTATTTTAACATATGCATCACCCTTAACTTAAGTTTGCCCAACCTTTCCAATTAAAAGAATGGTTTTCAGTGTCTTGGAAGTTTGTCAAATATTGCCTGTTTTTATGGGCTAAAATTTGCAAGTGCCTGAAATTAGTGTTTCAACTAACATGTTTTAGTTTTTAACTACGGTGTTTTTGAGAACTTGATTACAGGAACTGTGCTGTTGGCTAATGTTCAGTATTCTTGCAGCTGTTTTTTGGAAGCTTTGCCTTTCACTTTCTTTGCAATAGATCTATAGCAGGAGGGCACATTTGTTTGTTTGGCATTTTGGTGGCCACATTAAAAAAACCCAGTCATTACCTGTACATGTTTACAGGTATTCCTTAGAAAGTTTTAACTCGGGGTGGGGGGTTTGTCAGGGTCAAGATTTCCGCTTTGGAAAACGCTACATTAAAATGAAATTACATCTTGAAAGTGCTCTCCTGCAATTTTAATATTTGTTCACGAAGCCTCATGGCCGATAGGCTGGTAGGAACAACTTCAGTGTTGTGAAAGCATTAAGGATTAATTAGTAATTTGGAAGTTGTCCCAGCATCTGTGCAGTGCTCTGGCCCCAGGGCCCTTCCTGGCTGAGTGCTTGCAGGAGCTCTGGGACACTGACACGGGCTTCACCTGTGGTGCCAAGGTGATGGATGGCATCCTGCTGGGTCAGAGGGCACAGCTGAGAGGTTTCAGGTGAAATAACAGTAACCCACCTGCGACCTCGCAGAGTCTTAACACTGAGACAAAAGTCTCAACCTTCAAATCCCCCTTCCGCAACACTTCTCCCTTCCCCACCCATCCCACACCTGCTAGAGAACCTCGTTAGGGTAAGTGGGTGCAACTGGTGCTGCAGCCCCAAACCACCTGGGGACAGGGTTTTTAAGGGTGTGGCTCAGTTCTAGAGTTGCAGTAGTTTTGATGAGTTCTTTGTGGTTTTAGCGTCCCGTGTGCCTGAGGAAAACATCCAGTCCTTCCTGGCAGAGAAGGTATGTGCATGTGGTTTATGAATATGTATGGCTGGTGAAAAAGTTGTCCCCTTTGTGTGAGAGATTTACACAGGAGTGTTTGGTACAATCGTGGTTATTTGGTGAGGAGTTAGGCTTTTGCTTATCTTTGAAAGTTTCCATGAAAGCTGTGGCAGAGTCATCTGCAGTATTCAGAACAGATGTTTTTTTTTAAAGAAACAAGCTGGAAAAATGTCAGGTCTTTAGCTAGAAAGGCCTGGTTAAAACATGTTATATATTTGTATGAAGCAACCAAAAGAAAATGAAGAGGAATTTACAGCCCTTTAGAATAGATTGCATGCTTTTACATTTATCTGAATTCTCCTGCGTAAAATACACAAACACTTCCCTTCTTGGTTACTATTTTAAGAAGTACAGCAGTGTGTATATCACAATGGGGTGTCTGTAAAACTTTTCCTGTTGTGTACTTAGTCTGTAAGAATATTTTATGCTTTGCAGAAATTAACTAATAACCTGAAATGTTACAGAAGCATCATTGCTTCCACCACTATCTCTTTAGGAATGTGAAAAATAGGAAAATGTTGGTCTGGAAAAGCTGCTGGAAGAATAATTTGCTTAAGAGAGACAAGAATTGCTCACTTTTAAGACTTTTCCTATTTCATGTTATTAATGTTCTACAAATGTTTTAGATTCACTTCTGTGGGACCTCTGATAATACAAATAAAACAAGTGAATCTCTCACAGTAAAATGCCTCTTCATAAACATTGAAGTCTGTGCTAACTGCATATTTCCTTTATTTTTTTTGTTTTCCTAAAGAAATGTTTGGAAGCTGTTTTTGTGGAGTGAAAATTTTTATAGGTTGGGCTTGTTTGGTTTTTTTACTCTGAGTGATTATCATGCAATTGTTTTGTGTCTCTCTTTAGAAAAAAAGTTAATCCAAGGAAGAGTTACCAATACTACTAATAATATTAGAGTTCTTAAGGTGGTGGATTTTTTTAAAATTTCCTGCCTTTTAAAATTTATTTTCTAATTTCTTAGTGCGTAGGAAAGTAGACATGTGTGTTTCCTTTTTGTGTCCTTGCAGAACTCATGCATTGAATTTAAGCCTTTGTGTTGTTTCTGAATGATTTAGAAAAGTGGTATATGGCTTTCTACAGCAATGTACTTGAATTTTGAATGCATAATGGATATTGTGTAAGAAAACAAACCTGGGGGAAGTTTTTTGTGTGTTCCTATTTTTTTTTTCCTTGATTTGTAAACGAAATTGGGGAATAAGAAATACTCAAAACCCACTCCTGAGCACTGCCCTACCTCCTCAAACACCTGGTGTCTTGTTAACTGCAGTGTGACTATCTCTGGAAATTAACTGTGAGGAGAGATATTTCTTTCTGACTGTGGGCAAATCAAAGAACTAGCAAAAAAAAAAGTTCTCCTTGTCTAGAGTGCTGTGTGGGGAATTATCCTATGGAAGGAAACCTTAACAACTTAGGCCATGAATGGACTTGCATTTGAATCCTGAATTTCTTAACTTGGCAACATACAGTGTTTTCTCCCTTTCATCCTAAGGCAGAAATAAATTTTGTGCCAATTTCCCATAAATGTGAGAATGAGCTATGTTGGCTTCGTTTGATCAATTGATTTCTGGCGACAGAAAAGGGAAATATTAAGTATGCAATGAATAGTCCTGTTTGAATCCACCAAGCAGATGTTTGTTCCTGGAGGCTTTACTGTACACAGAGCTGGAGGATTAAGGTAACAAACTGATAAGTGTATGAGCACTTTCAGAATGAGGACCCTTCAATTTATCTTCTTGCCTGCAAGATTTCTGCCTACCCCAGCTTGTACTCCAGGATCCCAGCTCATTTCCTGTACTTGGGTCTTGGAGTTGTTTCTGCATTCGACTTTGTTTCCAGGCAAACACAACAAATCTGTGATCATTACAGCATGTCATAGTAATTAATAACCTTTGGTTTCTCTTTGTGGAGCAGACCTGATTGTTTTAAAGGATATTTTAATCTAAAATCAAGTAGTAGAGAGATAAGGGACCATTAGTTTGTTTTGTTGTAACAGATGTGTTTCTTGCCAAGACTGACCAAGTGGCTGAAATAGCTTCATTATTTTAGATGGATAGCTAATTACTGTCCTTTTTTTATTATTCCTATTTCTGTTCTTCATGTGGTGGTTGTGAATTAGCTTTGTGCCGTTTTCTAAAGTATCAGGCATTTTTATACATTTGGTATATTGAATGGCAAATGCTTGATGTAAAGTCTGCAGTTTTACTCCATAACCAGATTGTAAAATATGAACTGAATTAATCATAACTGCAAAGAGTAATGGCACATTTTCTCTTATTTTATCTTTACTGCCTTTCAGATCATGGTTTAAAACCTTCTACATCTGGTGCACAGAATGAGGCAGCAGCTTTGGTAGTGGATAGCAAGAGGCAAAGGTCAAACCAGAGGCTGCACAAATATTGTGCACTGGATTTATTGTTTTAATTAAGAGTGTGGCAGTTCATCATAAACTGTTTATGGTGTTTTTGCACAGTGCAGCATTTTGAAATCAACTGTTTTAATGAAAACATAATGTCATATCTGTCAAAGTTCTAAATATTTTGAAAGTGAAATATGAAAACAGGAACTTTAATTCTGGGTTTACTGGGATTAGCTCTTGGAATTGTTTTAAAATCCCTTATGTGTCATATCACAGGTAGCATAGTTCTGTGTTGGAAAGGAAATGGAAAATACTGTGTGGAGCTTATTTAATTGTGAAAAAACATGCTGAGGGTTAATGTATTGAAAGACAAAGCTGTTAGGATTTGCATTGGCATGCCAGAATTAAGACAAAACCAGAGATAAGGCATTTCCCTTTTCATTACCAGTATGTAAATGCTGTATCCTGATGGTGTGTTTAAAAAAAAAAAAAAAAAAGACGAAGCAAATAAATCCCCAAACTGAGTGAATCCTTAAACCTGAGAAGACATAAATATGCTGTGGGTCATATGATGCTGTAATGTATTATCATCAGGGTCTTTGTAACTAAATATTTACAAGACTCAATGCCTTTCTGTGGACTTTTAAGGCTGAACATTTTGTAGTCTAACGAATTTCTGCTGCTGTTCTGTATTCATGTAGATATGTAAGGCAATTTTTGTTACATTTTTTGTGTAGTCTGATAAAATATTTGTATAATCTGAAAATTATATTTTTGTAGTACTCTCCTTGGAAAATAGAAATTAAGTCTGTCATTAGATGCTAGGCCACAGTAGTTGACTGAGCAGGGTAATGTATGTTACATTTTGTGCTATACTTGGTCAAGTTTCATATATATCGTATTCCACGTTATTTTATTAAATTTAATATCTGCACTTCCTATTACCAGACATGCCTCTCATTCAAAGCACAGAGGCACAGTTCTCTAATCAGAAGTGACAAGCTATATACTTTCTTTCAGCCATTATTCGGTAGCCTAGAGCAAGGAGCTATGTTTCCTTGAAAATGTTTTGAATTGGGTTATTTTTATTGAAGTATTAAAGTAATTCTTCAGATTTTAGGCTATTATTTAAGTACTTTTGGGAGAATGCAATAACCTCTGGATTCTGTAGCCTTTGTTATGTTAACAATTGTAGCTGCTAAATGTATCTTTTTAATGCTTGTTATGTAAGTGTCTAGAAAAATCATCTGACTGATAGAAACTAACAATATTTAGGAAATAAACAAGATTAGTTGACTAAATTAGTTTACTTTTGAAGTATAATACCAAAGTGACTCACTATTTAAATAGACCAATAGATTCTGGTCACCATACCTTCACCAACAATGTTGCAACATCAAGTTCATATTTGGCAGGTTTATTCTGAGGGTGTGATAATTATACTTTCCTTTGGGAAGGCAATCTGTTGCTTTTGATGATGTTGGTTAAAGCCCTATGCAGAAATCTCTAATATTTAGGTTTGGTGAATATCTTTATTGAAAGGACTTCTGGAATTTTTGCAGGTTTTGTATGTCCTTTACAGCCAGAAAGCAGAGTGGAAGTGTCAGAACAGGTGGGGTAGGTTTGGTGCTGGAGGAGAAGGGAATAGGGTGCCTTTGACACATCCTGGTTCAGGAGAGGTACACAGAGAATCAGGGCAAAAGAGCTTTATTGGGGCTATAGGAGTTGAGGTACAGATGTTTTCTGAAAGGTGGTCTTGATGCATCGAAGCTCCCTCCCGGGTGGTGTGTGTGTATTCACAGGGGAGCTGCCCACATTGGCTGGAATTAGGTGACCCATGGGAAGAGATGCAGAGTGTTGTTAGTGGGGCTCCCTGGCATGGAAAGGGAATTCCAGCCTTTGGTAAATGCACACAGTGAGCCTTGTGGTGATGTAGGTGTACATGTGAGAGAAGGATGATGCTGAGAAAGTACCTCCAATCTTGAATGCAGATCTCGTTCTTGTAGGCAAACATTATGGGCACAATTCAAAATGTCTTCCCAGAAACAATTTCATAAAAAAATTTGGCCAGTTGTAGGTATTATTCATGGCTTGTTGCTACTGTAGTGTTTTTGTGTTTTGGTTTTTTTTTGTATGTTGTAGTTTTTGAGAGGTTTCTTTTGTTAGTATGCTGAATTGATAGTGCTTGTCATGGTATTAAACGTCAACTTTGTTTATCAGCATTCTGTACAATTTTGGTCTGTTTAAACATGCAGTGGGACTTAATCACAATTTTTGATCTAGGACTATCCTAGATCTAAACACAGCTTCATGTGTATATTATCAGTTCAAAGGATTGTGTTATTGTGTAATTCAGATGAATGAAAATTTAGGAGATCCACTGGCAATGTAGACCATGCTAAGCATGGGAAAAAAACCCCAAAGTACTCATCAGCACGCTAAGGGGAAAACAGGAGGACTTGCAGACAATGTGAGAAACACCTGTGCTGAAAACAGGATTAAGCTGCATTATATTACCAGGCCCAGTGGCTGTGTGTGTAGTTTTGGTTAAGTAATTATGTGCATACTGTATTATTTGGTTTGCAAATGCAAACTGTATCACAATCACAAAAGTAAGGGACTTTGCTGTGGAAAATATGGCCCTGAATAGGCTTCCAGAATAACTGTTCTTATACTTTGGTGGAATTAGAATTAAAAATCAACTATATAATTAATTTTTGAAATGAATGTATCACTAGTTGAAATGTAAAAATGGTTAATATTAAAATAAATAGGTAAGAACTGATAGGAACCAGTAGAGTAAAAACCCATCAGAGATGACAGAAACATGTTAGAAATTAAAATATTAATTCTAATAATAACCAGCTCTGCACACAGAGAATGAAAACATCAACAAAGTAATGACATTGCATGCCTTAAATATTTCATAAGATGCCTAGCAATACTTGGAAAAGATAGAGAGTGGCAGTAGAGGGCTTCAGCAGAAATGTAGATAGAGAGGAAATTCTGACCTGGGAGAAGATGAGAGGAAGTATCTCATCCTGGCCCTGCTTTCTTCTTACCTGTGGGTTGGACACAGGATGTGAAGTTAAGTCACCCCTTGATCTGACCCTGTGAGTTCAGCTTCATCTGGCCCATCTTTTAGGGATGGAATTGGGATATGGCCGTGGGATATGACCGTACAAACAGCTGGAGAAGGCTTCTGGGTCCCCTGTTTGCTTTAGCTGACTGGGGCTGTGTTTTGCTTGGTACTTATGGAGCCAAGTGCTTGTGTAGTGTTTAACAGCTGGTTTTAACTGGTTTACTTCAGGGCCTGAAGTGACTCAGCCAGCTGGATGTGGTCTGGGAATTGCTTGGTGAAGTGTTCTGGCACTTGTAAGTCAGAGTAGGTACCAGGGGAGATTCCTTTTGGCCTTGAAATCCTATGGATCTTCAGCTGTGTGGTCTGGAAGACCACTAATGAATGTCAGAATTCATTTGCTTCTCTGTTAAAAGGACATGATATAGAATCACTTAACAATGTAAAAAATTTCATTAATATATATGACTTGACTATGTTCAGTTTTCAGAACCTTTATTTTGAAGTCACAGGTGTGTAAAATTTGGGAATATCTGTTACTTGACAGGGCAACATACAAATAATATAGCATTTCAGTAATATTGTATGAACATTAGGAACACTTCATATTTCAACCTGTAAGTCCTGAATTTTAAAAAAACCCCTATATTTCTGCAGAGAAAATACATGCTGTCCCTAACCTACATGGGGGGGAAAATCATAATATTCCCTTTAACTCCTACTCCTGCCTTCTGAGATGCACAAGTTTTTATAACCTGCTCATCACTGATACAATTTCACTTGTAGGAAAAACACTTGTTAATAATATGGATAGAAAGGTAGAAATGACAAGAGGATATGTAAATGGAATCAAATGCCCAGAGTTTTCACAAAAGATACTCGTCCCCTGGGACAAGTATTATCCCAAAATGGAACAGGTAAATAGTATTTGAGGGTCTTCTGTTTAAATGTTAGTGGAAAAATACGTGAATGGAAGAAATGCTGAAAAAAATTGCATGGGAAGCAGACCTCCAACGTTTTTCCCTTAATTTTTCTTAAAGGAGTATCTGTTTATTATTGAATTGTATTGAATAGTGGCTATTAAAATTTATTTTGGTAAATAGTGCTGGCATGTGGTAACTTAAATGCTGCATTGTTAACAAATGTATAATTAGCACTTTAATGAAAAGCCATAGCTTGATAGGCCAATTCCTATAGTCTTAAAGCAAAAAACCCCACATACTTATTGTAATAATCTACAGCAAGATGAAATGAATAGAAATATCTGAAAATATATTAAGATATATATTTGTACATTGGACATTAGTGCTATATACAAAATATATTGGGAATGTGTTTCAAAATATTTCAAACATTGTTGACCTTTCTTATATAATACCAAGCTCAGGGAAATATATTTGCATAGATTTAGTAATATATTGTAAATAACTACATGGGACAGTGCACATTTTTCCTTAAGATGCAGCATTATAAGCAAGACATTAAATTATGCCTATCAGACAAAGCAGCAGAATCTCAACATTTTTTTTATAGCACATTCTATTGGGAAGACATCTCTGCTTCTAAAAAGCACATGCATTAACTGCCTGATTCATGTGGTGACATGTGGCATATCCAAATGTGTTATGGATCTCCCAGGAATAAAAACAACATAGCAAAATCATCACCTTGGGATGTTCATTGAGTGAATATTTTACAGACATACTCCTTTTATATTTATATAATAATTTAGTGTTATGACAATTTTTTTAGCAGTGTTGGCAGTTTTTCTTTTTTATAATGGTATTATATTTGTGAGCCTATTAAATGCACATGGGCTAAACTAGAGAAAAAAGTATTTTTCATAATTCCTTGGGGTGCTCGTAGCACAAGAACCATATTGGTATAGAAAAATGTTAATAAAAGGTCAAGCAGAACTTTCCAATGTTTATCATGATAGCAATAGCAATTTGGGGCTTTTTTGAATTGTATATTGAAGAAGCAGATTTATGGAGTGTATAGAGAGGAAGCTGTACCTGCTATACTTGGTGCTTGAAGTCCTTATTAAGAGGCACATCTACCTTTTAAAAACGATAAAAGTAAATATTTTCTACCATTTCCCCCTTTAAACATCTGGAAATTGGTGTGAAATTGTACCAAATGAGCTGCAGCAGTTGTGTTTTTGCTGTGTTTGTGTTACGGCTCCGAGCTCTGGCGTTGAGGTCAGTGCTCACATTGTGCAGTACTTTTGCTGCTCCAGAGAGCTGCCATCCAAAATGGGAACAATGCTTCTGTTAGAGTGTATCCAAGTACAACAGAGAAGAAACGCTGCCTTCTAATTTAGGAATTTGTCTGTCTGTCCTGGTGCACCTTAGATTTCTGTTTGCACTGAAACAAGGACCTCGCCAGGCTGTTGTCCATGAACTCTTAGGTCCTCTGGAGCCATGTAAGCATCTGAGCTCAGATTCTGGTTTCACAGTTCTTTTAGGATGTTTCCTCTTGCAGAGATGCAGTGATTTTGTTTAGTTATAGAACAGAAGTGTCTATTTAGAGCGTGCAGTTTATATAATGCCTGTCCATATTTATCCAACAAAGCTGAAATAGTAAAAGGTGCTTGATTTGACTGCCTCTGAACAGGATGAAAGGTGGCTGATTCAAATTTAATTTGTGCCTTGTCTGGTGTTTTTACAAACTGAAATGGGTCTGCTCTTGCACCCTTGAAGTCTATGGGATTTTATTTCTTTTTTATTAAGGATCTCTAAATACAAGCAGAGATGAGATTAACTGGCATGAATGCATACACGTGCCTTTACACTCTTGCTGTGAGATTACAGCCCATCAGTTATTACCAGCTCTTGGGGAGTAAGTAAATGTGTGTGCTGCTGCTTCATGCATCAATTTGCTTGAGTGTCTATGTCCCAGAACAAATAAAGCAGTTTCTTTCACTGTCTTCCTGGCGACAGGAGTGGGCTGTAACCTTCTATCGTCACACCTGGTACCTGGGTTAGGATTAACGGCAACAGTTCCAAAATCCTGACCTGCTCAGAAGACTTGGATGATCCACAAATCAGTGCAAGCATCTTCAGGCCCACTGTTGTGACAACACTGATTTTCAGATAGCTTCCAGTTTCTCCTTCAGCACGTAAAACTTTACCAGGTGTATGTAGTGGTGTATGTACAGTTCACAAATGTTATTAAACATTCTGAACTAGAGACTTCTCTACCTGTTTTATATAGTTCAAAAATAACTTTCCTCAATGGCTTTGTAAGTCTTTCTCTGATGGTATGGGATGCTTTAATTATATGCAAGTTACAACAATGTTATGCTGGAGATTAAAATACTGACCACAGACAAATATTGCATCTCCTGAAAACAGAAATGTGTTTTCTGTGCAAAAGTGTAGATAAAGGCTATTTTCTTGAAATTGATCCAAGCTGGCTCCACAGGAACAGAAGCATGAGCATCCAAAGTAGCTGTAACAGCAGGAAATTCACTTTTCATTGCCATTTTGCTGTTTCCCTTGTGAGAAGGGTTGAAAACAGTGCAGGGAAACTACAGGAAATCTATATCAAATTTTCTTAGAGATCCATCTTATTGTTTAGCAATTTTCCATTGTATCATATTAGCATTGTATTTAGTATTTCTTTTTGGCAGAGTCAGGAATGATGATTTTTTTATGATACCAAAATTATATTAAAAATTAATAAAGAAGTGTTAATGAAGAGCAAATGATGCTGGTAAAATAAGGTATATAAAATACATAAACAGTATCACGTTTGCCAGTCCAAACTGATCTGTAATATGCTGCTTAATATCTGCTGCCATGTTATTCATGGTTTCCATTTTTATCATATTATTTAGAAAAAAAATTTTCTTATGTGTCCATACAGCATTAAAAGGAAAAATAAAAAACCCCCTATTTCAAAAAAAGTTCCTTTTTTTGTGTATAGCAAGGCTTCCCTGGGAGCTTTTCTGTGCAGTGAAATTGTGATGCTTTTCACATGTGTAGAAATCCTTTTGTAGGTAGACCTGAAATAGCTGGGGAGTTGGTGAACTAAACTACCTGAAACCCACGCAGTGGGAAGATGAAACATCCTGAACACGGGCAGGATGATAAAGCATTTTGATTACTATGTTTTGGGGGAATAGGAGCTCTTGTAACTTCAGATGTCTTAGAGGAACATGGACAGATTGGCACTCAAGTTTTGCCTGCCTACAGAATAAATAACTTTGAAACAATCCATTCAGTTTCTAATTCGGAAGTGTTTGAGTTTGACATTGCAGTTTGGAGTTTCACTGTAGGTGTTGGTTCCCAGCTGCCAGGGATACACCGGGAATGCTGAGGCATGGCTTGAGGCCAAAATTCATAAACTGCCTCAGGCTGGTTAGGCTGGGCCCTGTGCTGGCACTGCCAGCTTGGGCAGCTGGGCCAGGAGGGAGGGAGGTGAACGGGAAGGAGGTGGGTGGAGAGGAGGAGAAGGAAGTGCAGGTAATGAAGTGCATTCCAAAACAAAAACTGCTGACCAAGGAGTAACTTCACTCCATGTATCATGCAACACGAGACCTGACATGAGTTACTTCTTAGCTAAAATAGGTATTTTTAAGGTAATTTTTCTAAAATTAACCTCTTGGGGTTTTACATTGAGGATTTGTCTCTGCTTTAACCATTGTTCCAGGTAAGCCCTGTTAAGTTTGGTGCTGTTAGCTCTGGAAACAGGACAGAAATGAGCCAATCCAAAGGAATCCCATGTAGTCTGTGCACTCTAGCTCAGCACCTGAGCAGGCTGTGAGGATGGTACAACATGTCCCAATTCTACACAGTCCTGCAAGGGCTGCTGGTCATTGTCTGCCTTCTCTGCAGGCCGTCACCCAGCACATCTCCAGCCTGCCTGGAAGGAAGGTGGGAGGATGGCCAGGGCACAGCCTTGGTCTGCAGTGGATTGTCTGTGTTAGAACAGACCTCTCGGAGCCAGTGTAGTGGGATTTTTATCTCCACTTTGTCCCTTCTTGATGAAGTGAATGAGTTCTGACAGCTTTTCTAAAGATATTTTCTTTGTTCATCAAACCCAGGAGGAGTAGAAATTTGGACAAGACAGTCACTCTTGTAACAGGAAGTGAGGTTTTTGTGGTATAACTTATTCAAGGTGTTGTCATTCACTTTTCATGGACTATCACCCTTAATTGAAGATATTTTTCACTTTTCAAGGGTCTGTGTACTCCTCCCTCTTCTACTTGTTTCTGTTTTAATTTTGAGTGCATAAGATTGCTTACATCTTTTGTTGGCTACCTTGCCAGAAATATCCAGTGTATTCTGTAAGTCTAAAAAAGTGGCATAGAAGCAGGTTTGGGAACTTTGAAATACACATGATCTGTTTTTTTGAGACATAGGTGCCAAATTCTGAGAAGGTCCTAGAGATGGTGCCATGAGCTGCCCGAAGAGATGCAAATGTCCAATACTATATTAATGGCATTATGTATTTGTGTTCCATTTATGTTCCTGTAACTACCTAGGATTATCCTCCTGTGTTATTCTGGGGACACAGGGAAGTTGCTGTTGCTGACTCAGGAACAGTTATTCAAGACTGAAGAGTTGGTGTCATCCATATGAGCTAAAAATGAATACATTGCCTTGTTACTCACAGGGAGCTGCAAACAAGCTGTTACTAAGGACATAAATGAGAATTAGACATCTGTGGCCTGTTCAGTTACTTGGAGGTACCTCTCTGCCATTGCTGCCTTTGACCACTTCTAGGGTGTACAGTTTGTTTAGACAGGAATGAGAATTTTAGGGTGTTTTATCATACAAGCAAATGGAGGGATGAAACATCTAACCATTCTAGGAGACATGCTCAGATTTCTGTGATTCTGCTTATACTTTGGTTTTCACCCAACACAGTTTTTAATTTATTGCAGCATTTTCCCCTTAACAAACACAATAGTAATGGGTAACTCTTTCTTTAAAAAAAAAAGTTCATGAAGTTTCACACTAATAAATACATTACTGTAAAATGAATAACATTAGACTTTTAACATGAAATTAATTGTCCAAAAGATGACATTGGCCTTCATTTGAATAGCGGACTTTAGCTCTTTGTTTACCAAATCCCTTTTATCGGAGGTAAAACCATGTGGGTTTTTTTAAATGCCACTTTTGCTGCTATAGTTAACAATCCTATTGAGCAATTAGTTAACAATACTATTGAGCAATTAGTTATAGGAATGGAAATTTTCGGCACGTGTCTAAAACCTTGCTAAGATAAACCTCACCAAACCATTGCCTATTTATATGGTACTGAAAGGAATGAGGAACTTGTCTTTACAAATAAGCTGTGGGCCTGCTGATAGATAAAAACTAACACTAAGAGATAAAAGAAATAATGGGAAGAGTTCCACTGATTGATGAAAGAGAGATTTGTCTTTATCAGTAAACTGTAGGCCTGCTACTAAATGAAATTGAATATCAAAAGATGAAAGAAACAATGAGGAGAACCATAAATGCCATAGGAATTAAAAAAAGGGCAAAGGGGGGTATACATTAAAAGGGAATCTTGAANGGGGGGGTATACATTAGAAGGGAATCTTAGGAATTAGGTGTTCCGGGAAGTCTGTACCTCTCACGTACCTCAGCCAATGGGGAAAGAGAGAGGGAAAATACGGTCGGGAAATTAGGATAAAAAGGAGGCTGCGTCCTGCAAAAATTTGAGAGAGCCCAGGGGAATGCCCCATGGCCTCTCCCTTTATTCAAATAAAGTAACGGGACTCCTCTGTCTCCTTTTTGGACATAAACCTCTGGTGCTGGTAGATTAATTTTCCTGACAGTACTACTGGATGAGGATTGTATAGAGTTATTCAGTACATTTATTAGTTGTAAGAATTTTACTTTAGAGACCCGCTGCATGCTCGTGTTTGTGGCGGGCAGCGCTTGTAGCTGTTGCTGGAGACCCGAGCTGCGGAGAGGCCGCGGCGGTGCCGGTCCGTGGGGGAGGAGAGCTCTGCGGGTGCTCACGATCCCGTTCTCAGCGGTGACGGCCGCGGTCCGTGCCGGGATTGTCCCGGTGCTCCCCCGCGGGTGCTCCCCGGCGGGGCGCGATGCGGGGCGCG
>VWPU01018471.1:0-51901 GCA_013398955.1 Callaeas wilsoni | reverse complement strand
TGGGAAGGCAAAGAGCTGAAGGAGAAGGTGTGGCACAGGGTGCCCAGAGCAGCTGTGGCTGCCCCCGGATCCCTGGCAGTGCCCAAGGCCAGGCTGGACGGGGCTTGGAGCCACCTGGGATAATGGGAGGTGTCCCTGCCCATGGCACTGGATGGGCTTTAATGTCCCTTCCAACCCAAAGCCTCTCTTCTCTCCCCTCTGCTCACAAAGACTTTCTAAACACATATTTTGGCAAAATCCTAAATCCTCTGCGGATCCTCAGCTCCTGGCCTGCAATGAGATTTCCCTCATTTGACCACTTATCTGCTGGTTCCATCCCAGCTCTCCTCACCAGTTTATCCATGGATATCACGCAGACCAAGAGGCACTAAAAGTCTCCACAGAAATCTGCCACAAATCTCCATCCTGGAGAGGATGGGCTCTAAAACCTTCAGAAAAATGGGTCCTCTCCTTTTCCACTAAAATTCAGAAGCACAGACAGGTCTCTGAATCCAGGTGAAACCTCCCTGTTCAGGGACAACCCCAGGGAGGGCTGGATGGCCCCATAGTAAATGTTATTGAGGCCCCATAGTAAATGTTATTGAGGCTCCATGACAAATCTAACAGGTGTTAAAATACAGACAGAAAATCAGAATGCTGTAAAAAAGGGGCATTCCACACACTTCAGAACACACCCCTTCCCCTGTGACAGTGCATCTTTAAGCCCTCTGTGGCAGCTCCAAAGCTCAGGAGCACCAAGGGAGGCTTTATCAGATTTTTCTCTGGCTCTTCGTTGTCACCAGGCAGGTAAAGACAAAGCACTTCTTGTGGCAGCACAGCACGAGATGCAAATAAAACAAAGATCACCATTAGCAACACGAAGAGCCAAAAGCCACAACTACAGAAGCCATGGGGCTGCTTGAAGATGGAGATTCTGTGGAGAATAATCCTTAATTCAAGAGAAAAACCACTACGGAGTGTTGGCAGCTATCAATCACCCTCAGAGTTCCTTAGGAGAATTCCAGACAGGAAAACAGAGACCTGCAGCACATCAGCAGCCCCTTGGGAATGCCAAAAAATGCAGATTTGCTGGAAAAATGTGAGTCACTGTGGTGGGAATCTTCTGAAATGTAAGGGAGGGAATCACCTCTGCAGGGTATCGATGAATCAAACCTGTAAAGGGCATGGAAGAAAAAGGAATAAAAGGGATTGAAAGGATTCTTCCCTTCTAAGCCGTTGGCTTGGAGAGAGAGCACAGTGGCAGCAGCTCCTCAGGAATAAACGTGACACATTTTTGTGATAAATGTCTGTGACACACGGCAGGGATGGAGGCGGGGGCCAAGGTTTGTCCCCAGCGCTTGGAGACCTCCAGGCACATGCAGGGCACGAAAAGGATCTGCTCTCCCAGGAGCTGGAAAAGGGCCTGGAGCAGCTCCTGCAGAGGCTGCTGGTGCTGCAGGAGGAGCCTGAGCCAGGAGGGATCCTGCTCAGGAGCTGGCTCAGGAACCTGCACGTGCTTTGGGGCCCCGTGCAAATCAGGGAATCAATTCCAGCCCTTGAGCAACTGGGGATGCAGCCGGGAAGGGAAGGGAAGGGAAGAGAAGGGAAGGGAAGGGAAGGGGGCCTTTCGTGCACTCTGATGAGCTGATCTGACATCTCGTTGCTCGAGCTGACACTTTTTACTGGAAATCGCAGCTTGTTCTCTTGCCATCAGCCAGGCCTCCCTCATAATTTCCTCAGATTTCTCCCTGTCAGGTCACTTTAGAGTTTCTTTGAAATAAAGACAGTCTTGTAAATAAATGGAGGCCAAGATGCTTCCCGGGGAGATGAGACAAGGCCTGTCAGGAGAAGAAATGAGGATTTGGAGCAGAGTCAACAAGAAGCACGTCTTTTGTTGCAATTGCTAACTAAGTGTAATTAACTTCCTGATGAGGTGCAGGATCTTAAGAACTGATTGGAGTTATAGACTAATCATTATTCATGAGAAATTAAAAGACACTACTTACAGGGAGCTGAATGCTTTAAAAAACCTGGAAAAGCTCACTGAGACAAACACATCCCTGATCCAAGGCTATGGAGGAGCTGTGGGATGGGTTCCTCCTGGCCAGAGTTGGGGGCAGAGAGGAACCAACCCCCCTAAATTTGGATCCCTGAGTGAGGCTCCAGAGGGAGAGGGGTGCAGCCCACCCCATTTCAGAACTGTGCTCCATCAGCGACCCCCTTTTCCAGGATGAAACCCACCCTGTGTTGTACTCCAGGATTCTGCGGTTTCATTCCAGGCAGGAGAGCAGTCCTGGCTCGGAGCCCACGGCCAGACTCACGTGAGGCAGCCATGGCTTTGCTGCTCAAAGCACCCAAAGCTTGATTCATCCTCCAGCACCAGCTGCTCCCCTTCCTGCCCAGAAGGAACCAGCCTGGACTGTCCCTTAACTGGGCTCCAGCTCCCCTGGCACTGGCAGAAGAGATTTTTGCCATCCATACCATCCAGATTCTCACACCTCTGGGTCTCGAGGATCATCATTAGGAATCCCCCACATTTATCCTTAATTACAGCATCACAAATGAAAAGCTAATCAGCAGCAGCACCCAGAGTCTCCAGGGCTCCCGCAGCGCTGAGCAGGTCCAGGGGAGCTGGAGCTCTCTGCCCTCGTTCCTTGCAGGAAGCTCTGCCTGATTATCCCTGAGCTGCTCCTTTTGGGCAGGTCTAACAGCAGCCCTGGGGAGCAGCTGAGCTCCCCGGCAGCTCCGGGAGCCTCTGCCAGCCTGACAGGCCCTCGGGCAGCTCCAGGTGTTCTCAGCAAGCATCACCTGTAAAAAGAAATTATTAATTTGGAAGGGACTGACCCAACAATGCAGGCAGGGCTTTTCTGGTGCTCGAGCCGCTCAGGCAGGGAAATGAGTCAGCAGAGGAGAAGGAATTGCTTTGTGTGCAAAACACCTGAGCTCGGTCCCTTGGAAATGAGCTGTTCCCACGGGTTCCCAGCCCCCAGGATCTCCCTGCATCTCCGTGACTCATCACAGCCTTGTCCACAAACAGGCAGTGAGACAGAAGGTGAGTTTGTCTCTCCAAGTCCTGGAGCTCCCTGGGGAATGCTGCTGAACAGGAGGCTTCGAACAGCCCTGGAATCGTCTCAAGGAGGGATTGTGTCAGTTTGAAAAAGCACAACCCAATTCTGGATATTTGGGCGGGTCTGTCGAGGTTCCACCTCTGCGTGTGTCCTTTGGACACTCCCATATTCCTGCAGAAGGGAACAGGTAAGAGGTGTGAGGAAGGAACTGTCCAAATCAGCTCCAAGGCTCTTCTGCAGTTTTCCAGTGCCAGGGAAGTCTGCTCGATCTCCCACCTCTGCTCACCAGCCAAGAGAAAGGAAGGAGCATCCAAAGGAACTGTCAGCACTCTTCTCACTGCTTGGTGTTTCCTTCCTGGAACAGCAGCCCTCGGACTGAGCAGGGCTCAGAGCCACGGGCTCAGGGAGCCCCAGGGCTGTAGGAAGGGTCAGGCATTCCCCAGGGATGCTCCTGTGGCACAGGAGGCCTGGAGAGCCCGAGGAACAATGGTTTGTGCCTCCTTGCGTGTCCCCTCTGTGACAGCCCGTCACTGCGGGGCCTGCCGGGTGCTGCAAGGTGCAATTCCCTCTCCAGCACCATCCCTGCCCTCCACATCCATCTCCCACAGGGCAGGGACAGTGAGAGGGGACAGTCCTGCCCCAGGGAGTGCAAGGATCGCGTGGCCGATGGCAGGACAGCCCCAAACCCAGAGAGCTGGGAATAATCCTGCAGAATGCCCTTAATCCCAGTCTCTGCTGCTCTGTCCTGCTCCTGCACCGTCTGGAACTCCACCCTCCTCCCATTCCCTCCTCCTCTCTGTGCTGCCACGTTTGCTGTCTCTAAGGTGACACCAGAGACCAAAGCACATCCCTGGCCTGCCAGGGCAGGGACAGCTCTGTCCTTTAGCAGTGACAGCCCCACTGCACGCTGCGTCCCCTGCTTCCCTCACACAGCAGGTGAAGGTGTGGAATTCCTGCCCCAGGACCCACCAGAAAGAGCTGAATCCACCTGGGAAATGACTAAATAGTCCTGTCGGGCCCCATTTGGGAGGAGGAAGGTAAATGGAGGTGTGGTGACACTAAGTATATCAAATAAATGTTCTTATTTTGCCAAGTTGCTCGGTAATGAAATGGAAACCCAAACAAACAGGAGATGTAATTCCAGTCCCATTATATTTTGCAGAAATGTATTGCACTGGCATTTTTATAAACTGAGAGATGCCTCTGTCACCAGAAGGTAGCAGCAGGTGTAGAAGCAGGTGTGTACACTGAAAATTAAATTCTGGGAATGTGAAGTTTATGAAAAAACAAAATGAAAACCCAAGGAAACCCGTGCTCAGTCCTTTCCTTCCTGAGGCCAGTATTGAATCACTATTGAATCATAGATTCCCAGAGTGGTTTGGGTTGGGAGGGACTTTAAATCCCATCCAGTGCCACCCCTGCCATGGCAGGGACACCTCCCACTGTCCCAGGGTGCTCCAAGCCCTGTCCAGCCTGGCCTTGGGCACTGCCAGGGATCCAGGGGCAGCCACAGCTGCGCTGGGCACCCTGTGCCAGGGCCTGCCACCCTCCCAGGGAACAATTCCTTCCCCATATCCCAACTTAAACCTATTTTCTGTCAGTTTGAAACCATTCCCTGTGTCCCGTCTGTCCTGGCCCTCGACTGACTCCGTTGCACGGAACATTCTCTGAAGGTGCTCTTTTCTGTCAGATTTAATCCCTCTCTTCCTGTGGGATTGATGCAAGCTCCATGTCTCCTTTCAGACTTCTCCTACTGCCACACTCCTGGCTTTGGCACCTTGCTGCGGGCAGGGCTATCCCGTTCCACTGTGAGGGGCTGGACAAACCCCCCGTGCAGCAGGGAATAAATCAGTAGGAGGGGACAGGGCAAATGCAGCACTGCCTGCTGCTCTGCTCTGGCTGGGCCTGCGGACCCAGGCAGCCACCCTCACAGGAGAGCGGCTCTGCTCCAGGCAGGGGCACTTCTGGCCCGAAGCCGTTTGTAACAAGCAGTCTCTGGGCTTTGGTTCGGCAGGAGCATAGACAAGGAGGAAAGAGTTGGAATTTCTGTAGCTTTAATCCAAGTTTATTTTCTTGAAGGGGAGCTCACAGAAAGACCCCTTAACTCTTTGGTTCCATGTTTTTATAGGGTTACAGAGTGAGAGAGGTATAACAGAGATAGCCAATCCAAAGGTGACACGCGTGACAAAGAACTGATAGAAACATCTCAGGGGAGGAACTCAGCCTAAGTTACAAATGGTAGTACAGCTAAAGATAATCTTGAAACACACTGTCCTGTGAGAGGCCTGAATCGCTGAAACAAAGAGAGGAGGCAGGCACAGGTGACCTCAGGGGTTAAGAATCTTTATGTTGTGGACTCTTCTTTGGACCTATCCTCTGAGGCAGAGTCTGGTGCAGTGAAATGAATCCATTCCGAATCACCCAAGATAGTCTGGGTCACTGCAACAGGCAAAGGCAGGGATGGAGGTGACTGGACAATCAGAAAGCTGGAAGTGACACGGGCAGGTTTCCCAGAGGAGCCAGCCAAGAGCAATCCGTGGGTAGGGTTACAAAGGAGCTCCTGGGAAGGGAGACAACACGTGTGGGGAGAGTTGGGCCTTTGTCAGAGCACATAATTGGGATGTTCAGTGGTTCCACGGAAGTCCTGGCGGCTCTCAGGGAGAAGCCGAGGGTTTCTCACCCACCTCTGCATCCCTGGGGAGGCAGCCCTGGGAATTCCCCCTCCAGGCGCGGCTCTGGGCCTGCTGCTCCCCACGGGAGCGTCCCTGGCTTTGCCGCTCTGCTTGGCACCACCTCCACCTGCTGAAGGTTCTCTGTCTGCAGGGGGAGAAAGGGTTTTCCTGAAATTCAGCCCAAGGCCTTGATCCCAATCTGTTTTCTGGACCAGAGGGAGTGAGGGAAATCCCTGGAATGGCTGCAGAGAGCTGGGATGAGCAGGGGACACCCCAGGAATGGCCGAGGAATCGGAACAATGTCACACGGTGCTGAACCTGCCCCAGGCTGGGAACAAAAAAGGACCTTTTAGTCCTCAGAGACTTCACAGCAGGTCTCCAGCTGTCCTTGTAGAGGGAGAGGGTACAAGGGGCTCCCTCAGGGCTTCTGTGGCACTCGGTGTCCTGTATTTGTGCTCCTCAGCCCTGGCTCGAGCCTCAGAGGGCTTCACCCCCCCCTCCCAGCAGGATTTTTCCCACTGGCTTCGTTCCTCTGAGGGTATCAGGTGTGATCGCCTCCATCACCGCTGAAGCTCCTCCCTGGCAGCCAGGGGACAGGGAAGGTGGCACTGCGGGTCTGGGAGGCTGTGCCACCCTCCCTCTCTCAGCTCCTGCGAACCAAGCTGGGAGACCTCGATGCTCAGCTTCGTGTTTTGCTCCTGAAGGCCATTCCCACGCCAAGGCAGAGCGTTTGTGCTTCCAGAAACATCCTTGCTCCGGTCTCTCTGCTCCTGAGGGCCATTCCCACGCCAAGGCAGAGCGTTTGTGCTTCCAGAAACATCCTTGCTCTGGTCTCTCTGCTCCTTCAGCCTTTGCAGAGCTTTCTGGGCTGAGTTCCTGCAGGTTCCATTTTATTTCTTAGACAATTTTAAGCAGAATGTTGTTGGTTTTTTTTTGGTCCCCTTGTGAAGGAGAATTCTGAAAGCTGAGGGCTGCCTCGGCATAAGGAGTCTTCCCACACCTCCTGGCATGTTTTCCTCCTCTGTCTTGGTGAGGCAGAGGGAAGGAATTGCTTGGTTGGGAGTGCTGGGTTGACAGTTGGCCTCGATGGAGGATTAGAAGTGTTTTCTAACCTTGACAATTCCGTGATTCGAAGCAGGGAGCCTGGAGGAGCCTGGAGGAGCCTGGAGGAGCCTCTCTCCTCCCTGGTGCTCTGCACTGCTCTGCAGGCTTGGATGGGGAAAAACCCAGAAACAACAGCCTGGTTTGGGGAATTTCAGCCTGAATCCAGACCAAGGAGCTCCGTGAAGCTGGGAAATTGTCTGGGAGTTGATCATTCTTATACTGATCGTTATTACACTGCTCGTTAGCACACTTGGTGGAGTGGTTTGAGCTGTGCTGACCTCGAGTCTCCTGCTCAGGGCTTGGCATGGACCACAGACTGTTCCCAAAGAGCTTTTTCCTGTGGAATTCAGTGGGAACCTGTGAGGCTGGGGAGGCTCTGGATCCCTGGCAGTGTCTCAGGCCAGGCTGGATGGGGCTCAGAGCAGCCTGGGATAGTGGGAGGTGTCCCTCTGGGTGATCCTTGAGTTCCCTTCCAACCCAAATCCTCCTGGGATTCTGGATCTCTGGACAATGTCCCCTAAAGGCTGCAGAGACTAGAAACGAGCAGCAGAGTGTCACGGAACACGTGGATCTGTCCCCAGTCCTGGAGGGAGCAGAGACCATGGGATTCCCCTTGGATTCCCTTAGACTTGGCTGCCAGGAATGTTTTTTTTTAAGTGCAGCCAGGCACATAAAAATGCAAATAAGCACCCGGTAGGATTTTTAAAAGCACATAATCCCTGGTAATTTTGTGGGAGGGAGGTGCCTGAATACAGATAAGGATCTGGCTGCAGGTTCCAGGCGTTTACAGAACCAATCCCAAGGGATGCCTCCCTACTCGCTGAGATACATACAGAGCATTTTCTGCCCTGGAACCAGTTTAAACACCAGTCTCTGCTGGGTTTCCCAAGGACTCCTGGCACACACAAATCCCAAAGTTTCTGCAGAGCAGCATTCCCTGTGATCGCTGCAAGGAATGTGGCTCTGCCAGAGGCACAGTAACAGCTGAAAGCTCTGGCTTCGGAATATTCAAATGACATGCAAAATGCATGCAGAGGCATTACTCATTAATTAATTTAAATAATTGACTATTTCAGAAGTGTGTCTGATCTCCTCCTGCAGCTGCCTCGTTTGCTGAGCCATTGTTCTGTGGACATCCATGGGAAAGATTTGGGGAATGCACAAAATATTGAGCGTTTGACTGTGGCAGGAGTAAATATGCTTTTTATCCAAGTCCTCCAGAAGCAATTAATTAACATTATAGCCTCCAAAAAGGGAGCTCTCCATAAATCACTGTCACTAAACCAACCTGCTTGGGTCGCTGGAATAAAAAAATAGTTGTTTTATGTGCACAGACATAGCTGAGGCTTCTATCCGTGGATGATCAAAGAGGGATTGAATAAATACATTCCTTGGGAAAAAAGAGCTTCCAGGCAGTTTACACTCCAACAAGGCTTGGAGTGCATGTTTTCCATGCTAACAGAGCAAATATCTTCATCCTCCGTGAGATTCTGTCTGCAACGGGTGATTTGTGAGTGTCCCACTCTGCTTGGGAGGGAGGGCTGGCTCTCTGCCTGCTCCATAGGATCCACAGGATCTATAGGATCCATAGGATCTGTAGGATCTGTAGGCACCTGCTTGAAGTTTGACCCTGCCAACAGCCACGTTAAAGGGCTGCCCTGGGGTTGGGACAACCCCCAGGATCCATCAGGCTGGGGATGCGCAGATGGAGCAGCACCCTGTGGGTGCTGTGGGTGAGAGCTGGAGCTGCCCCAGCCCAGAGCCCCCCGTGCCCTGGGCTGAGCCCCAGCGTGGGCAGCAGGGAGGGGAGGGGAGGGGAGGGGGATTCTGCCCCTCTGCCCCTGTGCTCAGGTGAGACCCCACCTGCAGAGCTGCCCCAGCCCTGGGGCCCAGCACAGGAGGGACCTGGAGCTGCTGGAGAGAGCCCAGAGGAGGCTCCAGGATGAGCAGAGGGATGGAGCAGCTCTGCTGGGAGGAAAGGCTGGGACAGCTGGGATTGTCCAGCCTGGAGAGGAGACGCTTTGGGGTGACCTCATTGTGACCGTCCAGGACCTGAAAGGAGCCGCAGGAAAGATGGGGAGAGGCTGTTTCCAAGGGATGGAGGGACAGGACACAGGGAATGGGTTCTAACTGCCAGAGGACAGGGATGGATGGGAGTTTGGGAAGGAATTGTTCCCTGTGAGTGGGGAGGCCCTGGCACAGGGTGCCCAGAGCAGCTGTGGCTGCCCCTGGATCCCTGGCAGTGCCCAAGGCCAGGCTGGACGGGCTTGGAGCAGCCTGGGACAGTGGGAGGGGTCCCTGCCATGGCACTGGAGGAGCTTTAAGGTCCCCTCCAGCCCAAACTGTTCTGGGATTCTCTGATTAAGTGCATTCTGTTGCAGCACATTTTGCTCTCTGATTTATAGGATGTCTCCCAGTTTTATTTTGGCAATTCAAATCTCTGAGAGGACTTTAAACAAAAAACCCAAACCAAGCAAGGAATAGCAGATTCATCAATGAGATTGAGCCATGCAGGGTGAGAAACCCCCAGGGCCTGGTCTGGTTTGCACAGGTTGGGGGGTTTGCTCAGCCTCCTCTTCATGAAATAACAGATTTAACCTAAAGCATTTATCAGCCTCCTCTTCATGAAATAGCAGGTTTAACCTAAAAAGTTTATCAGCCTCCTCTTCATGAAATAACAGATTTAACCTAAAAAGTTTCTTTTCCTTTTAGTTTTGTTGTTCTTTCCTGTTGTCAGGAGAATGGCACTGACTTGGAGGAAGGTTGAATGTTCGTGATTTTTTTCTCACACCAGATTTTTTTTTAACCTCCCTTTTTATGGCTTCAACCCCTTTGTAATTATATCATTTTCTTCCCTGCTTTGCAAGTGCAGCCGGGTGGAGAGTTTGGATAGGATTTATGGGAAAATGGAGAGTTTGGTTATGATTTCTGTAGAAATGGACCTATCAGAGTTTGTTACCTGGTGATTCCAGAGCTCTCCATGACTGCAGACAAAATCCAGTCTGTTTTGAAGGCAACCATCCCAAGGACAGCCCTTCCCAATATCCTGGAGGGGGACACAAGTAAGGAAATTACCCAGGTCCAGTGCAGTTCGTGGTGGGAAGAGGCTCCCAACTGTGGTCATTCAAACAACAAAAAAAGGAGGAACATTTTCTTCCAAGAAATAACTCCCAGCAAAGGAAGAGACTGCGATTTCTGAAGAGCTTCCATATGTATTTTAAACTTGGCTTTGGGAATCCAGCCATCTGTCCAAATATTGAAATTCCTCAGCCGTTTCAAGTGGGCGTTCATCAAGCAAAAACATCCAAGGGAGCTCCCACGCCTGCTGTGTTCCTGGGCTTGGGCCACAGCCAAACACCATTGACACAATTTCCTTGCTTTTGCATCTTAACAGGATTTTTTTGGGGTTTTTTTTGGCTGCAAATCGTCTTGGAGTGGGAGCAAAATAGAGCTGTCAGTGTGGCAGGGTGACGTGTCCTGTGGAGCCACCGCAGGTGAGGACAGCATTGTCCGTGTGCCCGTGGAGGCGGAGAGCAGGAATATTCCCAGTCACACAGAGGCTCCTTGTTCCCTTCCACGTCCCTCCAGGAGGGGCTGGAGAACCTCAGGAGGGCCTGGTCACACAGGCAAGGCTTGCTGTGCACCTCTTCACTGGGTTTTCTTTCATCCTTTGCCTAAAAAAGTTCTTTTCTGGTTTGCTCTTCCAAGTCTGGCTGTCCTTTCAAGGTAAGGAAAATAATTAAAGCAGGGGAAGGAGAGAAGTCAGCCCAGAGCCCTCTGCGAGAGGGCTCAGCAGTGCAAGAACAAAATGCTCTCCTGGCAGCTTCAGAAAGGACTGTTCTGCTCTGGAAAGGTCACTCCTCTCCCAGCTGGAGCCGAGTTTTCAAAGCCATGACTGGAAGATGCTGATTTCCACAGGTTCTGACCCAGAAACGGAGCCACTGCTTTTCCAGACTGATCCCACATGCCGTGACCAGGGATGGCAGGATGTGGAGAGCCCAGAAGGAAGACAGTGGAGATGGCCTTGACACTGCCATGGTTGGAAGGGACTGGCTGGGCCCAGGAGGAGGAACTGCAGGTCTGGAGGGGAATCGTGGCTGCTGCACCCACAGAAGGAAAAGGATGGAGGAGATCAAGGCCTGGCAGGATCCAAGTTTCCAAAGCCATGACTGGAAGATGCTGATTTCCACACGTTCTGACCCAGAAACGGAGCCGCTGCTTTTCCAGAATGATCCCAAATGCCCTGACCAGGGATGGCAGGATGTGGAGAGCCCGGAAGGAGGATGGTGGAGATGGCCTTGACACTGCCATGGTTGGAAGGGACTGGCTGGGCCCAGGAGGAGGAACTGCAGGTCTGGAGGGGAATCGTGGCTGCTGCACCCACAGAAGGCAAAGGATGTAAAAGGTCCAGGCCTGGCAGGACACTTTTGTGAGTGGTGGGATTTCAACCAGCTCCAGAATCCAGAATTCATCTTCCTCCTCAGTGCTGTGGCCACCAGAGCTTCAGAACTCTTCAAATGTCCCTGTCCCAGGTCCTGGTGGGGGAAGATTTGTCCCAAGGCACAGAGACTCATCTGCCTCGAGCTCCCCAGGAATGGCTGCTGGGCCTGGAACAGCCAGGAGGTCGGCAGACCTTGGGGATTTCACTCAAGACTTTGGATCTCCAGCATTTGGGATTTCAGGAGATGCTTTAGGTGAAAGCCACAGAGGGTGGTTTGGTAGAATGAGGTGGATGAATAAGTGAGGAGATCAAGGCTGAGACCTTCAGTGCTCCTGTCCTTTGTACAAGCCTGGCTCTGAGTTATCCATGCCATCAGCTGTTAGGCTTCTCTGATATTTTTGACCAAAAAGCCTGGAAAAAGGCCACAGGGTTAGTGGGAAGAAGCAAAGCAGAGTGAGACAGGCCTGGGAAGTTTCCTTGGCAGAGAGCTCTGGCAAAGGAGCAGGCCAGGAGATCCTGGTGCCACATTAGGCAGGGGTGAAACCATCCAGTGAGGAGGAATGTTCATCTTTGCTCTGTTCTGCTCAGGAGGCCACCACCTGGGGCTTTCCAGGTGTTTTGTCTGAGGGAGATCCCTCCATAGCTGAATTTAATCCCGGCCGTTCACCCGGCACTGATAAGCTGGCCTCCTGAGAGACATTCCCAAACTGAAGCCAGGGTGGAGTTCTTGTGCTTTTCCGCTTTTCTCTGCCCACCAGGACTCACTCTTCTTGCCCTCTATCTCAATATTTGGCTTGGTTTGTTTTGTTCATAAACTCAAAATAAAAAGCTCTTCCTTTTTTTTTTTTTTTTTTTTTTTTGTATTTTTTTAATCCGAGGATTTGGGAAGTTCACAACATGTTAAATCTCTCTCTAATCTCATAAATATAAATGACAATATTGTGATGAGCCAAAGAGGTGCAGACAAAGCAGGATCATTAAATCTGGGACTTTTAATGGATAACACATTCCTTCATCTGAGACTGATGAGGAGAACTTTGCTTTCTGTGTTTTCTCTCTCATGGAGAACTGGGGATGAGAAAAAGGAAATACCTTCAATGCTGCTTTTATGCAGTTCCAAACATCCAGAACTGCTCACTCTTAGGGAACTGCATATTCCTAAATTTTGGGCGAGGTCTGGCTGGGACACGCTGGAAAACCAGCATGTGAGATTTTATGGTCCCAGCTGTGAGGAACAGCTGGATCCGGCTGTAGTGGGTTTCATCCACGGGTTTAATCAGTGTTTGGGAAGCCTCTTCACACCAATATTTCTCTGCCTTCCCTCTTTTTAATATGGAAAATCTTCCCTGGAGCACAGCCCTGAAGCAGGACACCCAGGGAAGGCATGTGCCAGTCCTCGGAAGTTTTTGGGATCCACCTGATGTGCTGTTGAGGATGGTCCTGCTCTGAGGGGAAGAACGGACTAGAGACACCCAGAGATTCTTTTCATGGAAACGTGGAATATCCCCAGCCAGCAGGGACCCACAGGGGTCATCGAGTCCAACTCCTGGCCATGCCCAGGACACCCCAACACCCCCACCCTGTGCCTTTTCCATGAGCTTTCTCTTTGGAATCAGTTTGGAGCAGCTGGACGATCCCAGTGCCATCACTTTATGTAGCTCAGGCTTTGATGGTTTAGGTCTGAGCTGTTCTTTCTTAATTTCCTTTGGAGAAGGAGAAGGAGAAAGGAGAAAGAAAAGGAAGAAGAAGAATCCAAGTGATTTTCTTGCCCAGGGCAGTGGTGGAGTCACCACCCCTGGAAGTGCTCAAAAAACAACTTGAGGACGTGGGATAGAAGAACAATCCAAGTGGTTTTCCCTCTGTCTGTGGACTGCGCAGTGAATGCTCACCCGGTTCTGTACCGGATCTCGTTGTATTTTAGCACAGAAACTGCTTTTCCTCTGCTCATTTTAGGGACTTCTGGGGATCCAGTTGCCCCACCCTGACAGGCAGAGGCACATGGAGCAGGCCCAGGAGTAGGGATTCACAGGAGAAGACCCAGAACCCACCAGCTGAATCACCAATATTTATGGACTGAAATCCAGCTGAGCTGTAACTTCATCCATGGAAATACTTCACGGGACAATTGCTATGTGGAATAAATTACTGGGATCCTTTCCCACCTAATTACACCCCAGCCCACGGTGAGATGCTCAGGGTAATCAGGATCAAACACGGCAAAGCTGTCTGACAGCATCAAAGACAATGTTTGATGGCCAGAAATCCATTCCTGAGCAGACATCTGTGCACTGAGCCAGCCAGGAGATGATATTCATTCCTCACAGAGTGGGCTCTGAAATCCCTCTCCTCCTCCTCCTGTACAAACACAGAATTTGCATTGATTTAGGAAGTCTTGCAGTCTTTGAAATTGTGTGTTAATTAAAAATGTTCCGTTCACAGGAGAACAGGGGGAAAGTTTGAGCAGGAATTGCCACAGATCTTGCTGCAGTTACAGCGCCAGATGCAGAGACTCGGGGGTGTCCCTGCGGGCACTGCCAGCCCTTTGCAGCATTCCTGGGAAAGGCAGGGCAGTGCTGGCACAGCACCGGGCTCATCCCAGACTGCCCCTGTGCTCGGCCTTTAGTGTCACAGTCCTGGAATGGGCTGGGCTGGGAGGGACCTGGAAGTTAGGTGTGACTTCTCATCCCAGTTTTTAATGCTGATGCTTTCCCTTTGAAACAATAGGTCAAAAAAGCATCTTTCAGAGCCCTGCCCTTCCTCCATCCCTGCTGGCAGCCTCTGGATCGGGTCAGCAGGGAATTTCCAGGGTCGTGCCTTTCCTGAGATGCTCCAGTTACGGCCATTTCCACTTTCCCAGCACAAACTCATCCCAAAGCAGCTCAGTCCCTGCTCTCTGTAATTGCTGTTCCTCTCATTCCTGCACGCTCTTTCCTAGGAAGCCTTCACCTGCTTCTTTCGTGATTTCCAAGGATTATAAATGAGGACATTTATTTCACGTTGCAGGCAAACTTGTTTGGAGTAGCAACAATCGTAAGAATAGGCAGCAGCTGTGAAAGACATTTTATTTTTCCTTCTGAATAGCAAAAGTTTCTCATTTACCTTCCAGTCACTCTGGGAACACGCTGCTCTGGAATTAAATACATGTTACCAGCAAAGAATCAGGGGGTGAAAGGAGGGATTGCTCCAAAATCCATTTCACTGCTTCCCAGCAAAATAAAGGGCTTGGAAAATATTGCAGACAACTTTTCTGTAGTGCCCGGATGGGAATCAGCCTCTCCAATGCCACGGAGAGTTTCTCTCCAGGAGAAAACCCTGCCTGCTCTTGAGCTGACTCAAACACGACCCAGTTCTTCTGGAAGCCACCAGATGCCACCAGGCTTCCAGCAGCAGAGTCCCTCCTGCCGTGGCCCACAGGGAGAGGTGGCCCTGCAGCGAAGGAGGGCTGGGAGCGACCTGGTGAAGCCACCAGTGGAGTGGGGATGAGCAGCGCATCCCTGACCCCAGCACTCAACGTGTGCTGATCCAGCCTGACCCACAGCAAAGATCTGGGGTTTTAAAATAATCCTTCTGTGTCCAGGTCAAAGGCACAAAACGACCTTGGGTGAGTCCGTTTGATTAATAAGAAAAATGACTTTAGAAATGTCTCCCATTCTCTGCATTTCTCTTTTTCCTCCCCTGTTTTGGCTCATTGCAAAACCTGACAATAATTTGTCACCAGAACAGCTTTTTCCCAGCTGCTGACAGGACCTGCTGAGTCTTTTGGGCAGCAGACAGAGGTGCTGGTGGACCTGAAATGCTGCTTGGGCCGAAGGCTGCCCCTGGTTCCAGTCAGAGCTGTGACCCAACAGTCCCTGTGTCACCCAGCGTCCCTCTGAAACACCCAGACACTGACTGTCCTTCATGTGCTGCAGAGCTGTGCTTTGGAGCTGATGGGAAAATGGAGAGGGACATTTTACAAGGCACTGGAGTGATAGGGCAGGGGGGAATGAATCACAGAATTAACCAGGCTGGAAGAGACCTTTGAGATCATCGAGTCCAGCCTGCGACCTAACACCACCTTGTCACCCAGACCATGGCACTGAGGCTTTTGTTAAACACCTCCAGGGACAGGGACTCCAAACCTCCCTGGGCAGCCCATTCCAGAGCCCAATCACTCTTCCAGTGAAGAAATTCCTCCTGATGTCCAGCCTAAACCTCCCCTGCTGCAGTTTAAGGCTGTGTCTCTCGTCCTGTGCCCCCGTCTGTGTGAAGTTCTGTATTGATTGAAGGATTTAATCTTGACTTTTTAGATGTTTATTTTTACCGGTTGTAATAAATTCTAATTAAAATCTCTTTGTGGATTTTTTGTCAGGTGGCTCTGTCGTTTGGGTCTCAGGGTGAATGTATTTCCTGGTATTTAATCAGTTCTGCTCGCAGGCAGTTTTCTCTTTAAGCTCCCCTTCACAACTGGCTGTGCTGCTCACAAAAATACAAGTTTATTAAACAAGCTGGGAGCTCAGGGGACCAAAGAAAGCCTGCAGCTGCTGGCTCTCAATTTCCAAGTGTGCATTACCCAGAGCAGTTCAGCGGGGATGCAGAGGGGGGAACCCATCCCTGTCTGCTCGGGAGCGCAGAAATGGAACCATCGATGCAGACGGGCTCGGCAGAACTGGGGGCACTGAAGCCCAGGATATCTGGAATTGTCCCCTGGCTCCTGTGTTCCAGCTCTGGGGCCCTGTGGGATCCTGCAGAGCCCTGGCTGAGGAGCTCAGAGCTTGCACGGGGCTTGTGCTGGAGGCGCATCCAGGAAGGAGGATTCCGAATGGAAATGGCAAACCTTGGCAGAGGTTTTGGTTGAGGGAGGAGATGGGGACAGAAATCAGCTCATGTCCCCTGATGTCACCCCCAGACTGAGCTGTGCTGTGACACCACGGAGGGCTCTCTCCATTCTCTAAGCTCTGTCTGGGAAAAATCCTCAGAATTAGGCTTTAATTTTGGCCTGGAAAGCAGTTTGACCACCCCCAAACACGGAGCCACTTCAGGAGCACATCACCACGGTGGAGATGCCTGGCTTTCTGGCAAAGATTCCTTTTCTTTTCTGGGAAGCACAGATCCTGCTTCCCAGCAAAGATCCTGCTTCCTTTTATCCCGAGCAGAATAAGCATTTCCTCAGCCTGGCTTGGAGCAGCCAAGGGACTGTCCAGGGGCAGCTCAGAGGGACCTGGGGAAGGTTTCAAAACCCAGCAGAGGGACAGATGGGGCACAGAGGGATGGAAGTGTCCAAGGCCAGGCTGGAGGGGCTTGGAGCAGCCTGGGATGGTGGAAGGTGTCTCTGCCATGGCAGGGGGTGGGAGGAGCTGATCTTCCAGGTCCCTTTCAGCCCAAACCATTTGTGATCCCATGAAATCTGTGAAGTGCTCTGGGGACTTCCATTCCTAGTTCCCAGTTTTTGGAGCTGCGGGGAGGCTCTGAGCTCTGGTGATGTTCTGCACCTTCTGCTTGATCCCAGAGCTGCTCCTGACCTTGTTTGCATTTTTGCTTTCAGCCCCGCTGCAGAGTTATTGCTGGGTGTATTTTCACTCCCTTTCCCACCCCCACCTCGGCAGAACCATCGATTCCACGTTCCCGTTTTACCCGCAGGATGAAAACCTTTTCTATTCGCGAACCATCTGGGCTTTGTCAGGCTTTGTTGAGCAAAGCTTGGATCTGGAGCTGCAGACTCCTCAGCCCTTCCCCAGCACACGCAGGCAGCACCCGGCCCTCGCTGGCAGCTCTGGCAGCTCCCAGATTATTTGCCAAGGGATTATTCATCCGACGTGCCCGTTATTCACGGAGTAATTTTCCCGTTATTCACCACATTCTGCTGGCCCACCAGCCGCAGCCCAAACCTGGCAGCTCCTGCTGCTCTCCGCTGTCCAAAAAATGATCTCATCTCCACAAATCCACCCGTGGAGGGGTCTGACCCTCTGGACACCCCTCTGGAATCTCAGTCCCAAGGGCTGTGGTGGGACAGCCCCGCCCGAGGCGTGTGCTCAGCTCTGTGCTCACCAGTGCTGCTGAAAATCCCAGGAATTCTGCTCCGAGTGCTCCCAGGGCCTCACATTTGGGGTTACCCAGGCTCAGCTCGGGGTCGAGCTCTGACAGCAGAAATCCTTGGTGGTGGAACCCCCAGGGACATGGGGGAGAAGCTCTCCACACTTCTCATGGAATCAACCCATTCCAGGTGCTCCTCGCCATTCCTTCCCCACAGTATTCCTGGATATTAAAGCAAACCTGCATGCTGGCTTAAAGCACTTTTCTGGCAGCGGTTATTTCTTATTTTTTACATCTTAATTCTCAGATTCATCTCTCGATTCATTCCGAAGCACAATTATCATGCAGCTAATGAAATAAGTAATATTTTCTCATTCCAAGAAATCTCGTTAAGCTAATTAGCAGGCTCCTCTGGCAGCCGGGGTTGGTTTCACTCTGTTAAATGTGCGTGGGTTTTATTTCTTTGCTTGTCTAGGCCCTGTCCCCTCCCTCCACGTGTGAGGCAGGAGGGAAGCACGGAGCTGTGCCCTCCTTGGAGTAGGGATGGGCGGGGGGCCAGGACAGAGGCCAGGACAGAAACTCCTCGTGTTCAATGTCACACCCCGAAGGGACACAGCTCGTGTTTGATGTCACACAGCTCACATCGCTTTTCCAGCTCCCCGCTGTCCCTCCAGTCGCCTTTCCCGAGGTTCTGCTCCCTCTCCAGGATTTTTGCTCTGTGCACTGCCACTCCTGCTGGAAGGGACTGATCGTGCCTGTCCTTCCCTGTGGGTCTGTGCTCAAACCAGCATCCAGTTAAGCGCAGTTGTGTTGTTCAACTATGCAAACCCCTGTCTAGACACCCTCGTCTCTGATTGTAATTCAGCTGGGATCGGTTCCTGACACAGCGACATTAAATCAAACAGAAAAAAACCACCTGGATGCTGCTCCCTCCATCTCTGTAAATCAAAGCCAGGAAATCATCGTGGGGGGCTCTGACATCCTGAAATGTCATTTGGAGCTCCAAGGACCAGTTTGCAAAGGAGGCGCAGGACCCCAAGAGTTTCAGGCCTCTTATTCCAGTAAATTCCAGCTGTGTGGGATGCACGAGGTGCCCCCAGCACCAAAGTTTGACTTGGCAGAGCAAGTCCAGGGCTGAAAACTGACTGTAACACAAAACCCCAGCAGCTGCTGAGCCACTGGGTGTGCTGCCCAGGTACGTGGGATGTGCTCCACAGAAATGGCCCCGGGCTTGGCAGGGGAGCTGACTCCCATTTTACCGTCCCAAAGAAAGGGAGTGATGCCTTGGAGAGGCTGCCCTGGAGCAGAGGCTGGGCAGAGGGAAAGGATAAAGGGCAGGGATTTATGGAAAGGCCTTCCCAGGGTGCACCTTGGGCAGTGCAGGAGTCTCGCAGAGACTGCACCCAGGATGGACACAGCCACACGTTTTTGGGACAGATAGAAGTTCTGTCCATTTGCAATCAGAGGTTCATTGTGCAATTCCAGCTTCAGGCAGTGCAGTCCCATTCTCTCAGTTTGCTCCCCCCAACTCACTTTTGTTTCCATTTCTCGGGGCCTGAGGCAGTGAGGTGTCCTTGATTCCCAGGCCTGGAGAGGAATTGTTGTGCCTGACCAAAATGGGAACAGCAGTTGCTCACACTCTGTATGGAGCTCAGAGTTACACACTAAAGAATTGCAGGAGTACAGATACATGAAAATATAAAAGCTAAAATCCTAAGGCATCAGGAGAACGATCCCAGAAGGCACCTGCAGGAGGTTCAGCTTCTCCCTAATGGCTCTGATGCTTTGGAGCATGCGGGTCATGCTCGGGAAGGATCAGAGTTACGGATCCAGGCCCAGACAGTGCAGACAGCCCAGCCTGGGGTGCTCGGGGTCCAGCACAAAGCCCCTTCCCACAGCTCCCCAAAGGCTGGGTTCCTGTGTCCCAGCTGCTTTTTAGCCTCTCAAACAGAAGGAAGTAAAAGCTGCATTTTCACCGATTCCTGAGAGATTTGACCCAAACGTGCCAGGAGAAAAACTTCGAGCGCTTTGAGACTCCACATTGGGAAAGATTACAGCTCCACTTCCCTTCCTAAGGCAGCCTGAAATTCCCTGTGTCAGTTCTCAGTGACGTCCATGCTCAGGATAAGCTCCTGGTTTTATCTGTATCTCCTAATTATCAGCAATCAGGACCCTGGCAGTGCCAGAGCATCCTCTGCCAGATGACAATTATGTCACTCCTCAAGCTGGAAAATGCCACCTTTGCCCGTGGAAAAGATCACCCCATTGGCTTCAAATAAATTCCTATTTCGTGGGGGCTGAAAACCTTTTCCCTTTCTCCTGAAAACCCCATCAGTATCCTCGGAAGAGGAGCCGGGGACTCGGTGCAGAGCAGCTCCTGTCAGGCACCGAGCAGCAGAGAAATTCTGTTTGACAGGATTCTGAATTAATTTGATCCAGAGCACTTCAGGCTGAATGAAGAAATGAAATCATCTGATATAGGTCAAATATTCTCCCGCGAGCCCAGGGGAAAACGGAGTGTCTGTTCAGAAAAGTGAAAACAGGTATTGGAATCACATCACCCCCTGGAAAAGCGTCTGACAGATAATTCCTCAGCAGAAAATTATGGTTTATCTCTGGTTTATCTATAATTTACCTATGGTTTATCTCTGGTTTATCTGTGGTTTATTTGTGATTTATCTGTGGTTTATCTATGGTTTATCTCTGGTTCATCTATAATTTACCTATGGTTTATCTGCGGTTTATCTATGGTTTATTTATGGTTTATCTGTTGTTTATCTCTGGTTTATTTATGGTTTATTTGTGATTTATCTGTGGTTTATGTGGTTTATTTGTGATTTATTGCTGGTTTATCTATGATTTACCTATGGTTTATCTCTGGTTTATTTATGGTTTATCTGTGGTTTATCTATGATTTATCTGTGGTTTATCTATGGTTTATCTCTGGTTTATCTATAGTTCATCTCTGTTTTTTCTGTGATTTATTTGTGATTTATCTGTGGTTTATCTATGGTTTTATTTATGGTTTATGGTTTATCTACAGTTTATCTATGGTTTATCTATGTTATATTTATGGTTTTTCTATGGTTTATCTACAGTTTATCTATGTTATATTTATGGTTTATCTATGGTTTTATTATGGTTTACCTATGGTTTATCTACAGCTCTCTATGGTTTATCTATAGTTTATCTATGGTTAATCCATGGTTTTCTGTGGTTTTATTATGGTTTTTCTGTGGTCCACCTCTGGCTATCCATGGTTCAGTGGAGCCCACATCTGATGTGTCCCCACAAAGTCCCTCTCCAGCTCCCTTGGAGAGAGAGGTGTTCAAAGACCAGGAAGTGTAAGAGCCAAAAAACCCACTTTGAAGAATAACTTGCTAAAGACACCATAAACTGCTGATAAATCCCTTTTAAACCCATGAAGAACAGGACCTCTAGCAGCTGGGAAGGGAAGGCTCAGCATTAAAAGCACTCAGGGCTGTGGTCACCCATCCTGACGGCAGAAAAAAAAACGAGGAAAAACTCAGGAATAAGCACTCTGTAATTCCTTTAAAAGTTCTATGGCGCAGGCCTGAGGAAGTGCTGGCCAGGGCACGTGGGCTGCACTGCAGGCAGGCAGAGAGGTGATAACGAGGAGCAGAGTTGGCAGAGAATTGATAAACCTGATCCAGTGGTGAAGAGCTGCGGTGCAGAGAAATCCGCTGGGGGACTCTGCAGGAATCAATGAGTAATCGAAGCAGGACTGGAATTTTGAAGGAATTTTTAACAAGCAGCTCCAGTGAAGCAGCGGGATAAGAGGGAAATCCCTTGCATGGACTAAAAACTCATTAGAAGAGGAAGCAATGGGCTGGAATAAACGAAAGGAGGTCCCAGGGACCTGGACTGTTCAGAATATTCATGAGGGATCTGGAGAAGACACTGTGCCGTGAAGGGCTGTGGTCTGCAGACACTTTATTATTCATGGGAATAGCAAAGAAAATTTACTGGAGAAGGATCTGATTGTAGGGAATGACTGTGCAGGAAAGCAGCACTTGGAATTCAAAGAGATGCTGGAGGCAAAGCAGGATTCACTTCCCAGGCTCCCATCCCAAGGACAGGCAGCTCAGGGCTCTGCAATGGGCCAAAAACTCCCAGGGAATGTGAGGAATTATCCAGGAAGGAGAGAGAGGAGTAGAAAACAGTGTTTTGTCACTTTACAAATCAGTGCTCCCATATTTCAGTGCCCTGCTCCCCAACAGGCAGAGCAGAACCAGCCAGGGGGCAGGAAAGGATGAGCAGAGGGGAAAATGATGCTGGGAATTCAGGTCAAACAGAGCAAGACTGAAATCTTCAAAGAAAGTAGAGCAAGACTTTTGACAGACAGGGAGAAGAGGGAGAGAGGGGTGAGCTGAGAAGCCAGGGGATGTTGGCACAGGAGCTCCACAAGGACGGACCACCCCTGGCACCACAGGGGTCATCTCCTTGTGGAGAGTTGCCGGGATGAACCACACGTACTCATAGAGTTATTGGTGGAACTCCCATTATTGATTATTATAGGCCTGGTTATATACATTAGTCAGCTTGTTCATGCCACTGAGCAACTTAGGATTGGATAATAGCTATTATCACATGTATAATAATTAATACAGATTGGCGATAGCTAAACAATCATGCTCTTTCTCTATTCTTTTCTTGTGGTTACATCCTCCTGCTTTCCCATCCTGTCTTCCCATCTTGTTACTTTCCTGCCAGTGACTTTGTTTCTTCTTTCTTGCTTATTCAGGATAATCAAGGTTGCTGAGGCCTGGGTTGTGCACATTCCAATGAGCAGTTCCCGTGAGAAACTGCTCCCAGTATCCATTTTCTCTGGGAAACTGCTCAACAATTACTGAAACCTGGGTTGTGCACGTAGCTCAGCTCGGCATGTCCTTGCTCAGAGAGCCATTCTTCTACATCTCCTGGGGGTATTCCTGGCGTGAGAGAAATGCCAGGGGTTTGCCCAAAGCAGCCCCTGAAATGAGCTCGAGGATGGTGTCAATAATGCCAAGGCTGTGGGGTTTTTCCCTGTATGGGCCGTTCAGAGTCGGTCTCAACGATCCTTGTGGGTCCCTTCAACCCAGAATATTCCACAACTCTGGAGAGCAGACGGCTGGCACTGCCACAGGGGTGGCACTCAGGCGTCTGGATAAACCCTGGGCTTCCCTCTCAGGGATCTGCCCAACGTCCTCACGGCCAGCTGCGTTTTATAGCGAACAAAGTGGATCCAGGCTGTTGGGAAAACGGCCCTGGAAGCTCCCTGGGAGCAGCCCCAGGGGAGCTCCCACCGGGCCTCCAGGTGAGAAGGCCTCGCTGTTTCTGGGTATCCGCTGGTGCCCAGCCTGCTCTTCTGGACTCACACTTTACCTGTTTCACCCCTATGGACTTTCCTGGCCGTCCCTGGGCTCTTGGCTGGCTCCTGTCCCTGTCCCCTGCCTGGGCAGAGCAGGGTGGCACTGCCCCCTTTGTGGTGAGGACAGGCCCTGCCTGCCCGGCCGTGCCCTCGTCCCCTGCCCTGAGGAGCACGGAGCTGCCTCCGTGTCCCCGTGAGCCCGCAGCGCTCAGAGGTGGCAGCAGGGAGGAAGAGGAGGCTCCGTGCTTGCTCCCAGCTGGCAGGATGGGACGAAGAGGACGATGCTGCTTTTCCACAGCTTTTCCCAGATTGCCACTGAGGCCGGCTCAGGCAGCTGAAGGGACACTGGGCAGGAACATTCGTGCCTGGAGGAGCCCTCGTGGCCATCCCAGTGGGTGTTCTCTACACGTGGGCTCTTTGCTGGGCTGTTCCTGCCAGCCCCGTTTGGAAGGAATCCTCTGCACAGATTTCTCGTGGGAAAACCTCCCACGTGCTGAACAAGGAGGGTCCTGGGGACAAACGGGAACGGCAGCGATCCCAAATGCCACGGAGCCCCTGCCAGGCTGCACTCCCACGGCACCCCCAGCCTGGCACGGCCCTGGGGCTGGCTGCTCTGTGCCAGGGCACTCTGCAGACAGCCCTGACTCCTTGAATACAGCTCTACCTGTGCATAATAACAGGGAGCAGGAGGGCGAGGGAAACATTCACTTGGTCACGGTGTTTATGAGCATTATTTACAGCAGCCCTGCACAGCCACGAGGAGACAGCACGAGTGACAGATGTGCAGGGCTCTCCGCTGTGCTTTGTCACCAGCAGAGCTCCTCTGGAATGATGATGAGTTGTTCCTGCGAGACGGCAGCGATTCCTGCTCCTCTCAATCCACGTTAACCTTTGGTGGCCTTGCCTGGGGTGCCCACAGGAGGCTGCACTGGCAGTCGTGTCCTTTTCCTGCAGTGAAGATGTGGATAATTAGTCCACAGTTACCTTCCTGCCCTACTTTGGAAGTGACATTTACTCCCGGAGTTTCTCTGGCTGCTGCTCTTTAGCGCTAATTAATTCTGCGCTGCTCACGAGGGCTCTGCTCCATCGCTGGGGGAGCCTTGGCCGCCCGTGGAGCTCCTTCTCCTTCCACTCACTGAGGCACCAGTAATTGGCCTGACTCCCTCTGCCCCTTCCTGAAGATGTTTCTTCATCTGCAGAGCTTGAAGGGATGGCAAATGTTAATGTGCAATTGATGGAGCAAAGAATTTCCTCCAGGAAGCTGCTGATCCATGAGCTCGGTCAGGCAGCGGCCACCAGCAAGGGACGCTGGGTTACAGCCCCTGATCTGCCACAGAAATGGCCAAAAATTGTCACTCATGAATGCCCCTAATTGCTGAACGCATCAGAGCAAAGCAGTCCTGAGCACTTTGCACATCCCAGCGGGAGAACTGAGGGGATGGCAGGGGAAATGGCTCTGAGCACAGGGCAGGCCCTGCAGAGAAGCCCCAACTGAGGGGCTGGCAGGGGAAATGGCTCTGAGCACAGGGCAGGCCCTGCAGAGAAGCCCCAACTGAGGGGCTGGCAGGGGAAATGGCTCTGAGCACAGGGCAGGCCCTGCAGAGAAGCCCCAACTGAGGGGCTGGCAGGGGAAAGGGCTCTGAGCACAGGGCAGACCCTGCAGAAAATCCCCAACTGAGGGGCTGGCAGGGGAAATGGCTCTGAGCAGAGGGCAGACCCTGCAGGGAATCCCCAGTGAGGGGCTGGCAGGGGAAATGGCTCTGAGCAGAGGGCAGACCCCGCAGAAAATCCCCCACTGAGGGGCTGGCATTGGAAATGGCTCCGAGCACAGGGCAGACCCTGCAGGGAATCCCCAATTGAAGGGCTGGCAGGGGAAATGGCTCCGAGCACAGGGCAGACCCTGCAGGGAATCCCCAGCCTCAGGAAGCCAAAGGGGGAGATTCATCCAGGGCCTTTCGAGCTCTCTGCAGAGCTTGGTGCTGTTATCACGTCCTGATAAAGAGCAGGGAAATCAAATTTCCAGTGAAGGGAAATGAATGTTCTCCTGTCCAGACACCTGAGCTCCCCCAGCAGCGCTCGTTTTACTGCTGTGGCTGTGGCCTCTCGCAAGCGTGTGGTTTACACTTTGCAGATGGCACCAGTGCTGTTTTCTGGGGAGGGGGAGGGAATTCCCCGCAGGTTTCGAGCAGTGGATGAACAGCAGCACCCCGTAAATCAGCAGGGAGGAGGAGGGAAGCGTGGAGCGAACGCTGTCACAAATCTCCGGGGCTGTCACGCTCCGCTGCACGGGGGGGCCGTGCCTGAGTGACTGTGGGGCCTTGGTTTCTGGGGCTGGAACTTTAAATCTCCCTGAGAAAGGGCAGGATTCTGGCTCCAGGGCCTGCGGAGCGTGTCCAGCCGGGGAGCAGCGAGTCCCTCACACAAAGGCTCTGCTGGAGCAGCCTCTCTCCTCTCCTGCTGAGCAGGGTTAGGGTTAGGGTCAAGGGTAGGGTGAGGCTGAGAGTTAGGGTTGGTTAGGGTGAGTGTTAGGGCTAGGATTAGGGTTAGGGTGAAAGTTAGGGTTGGTTAGGTTGAGTGTTGAGGCTAGGATTAGGATTAGGGTTTAGGGTAGGGTTACGGTGAGAGTTAGGGTTGGTTAGGGTGCATGTTAGGGCTAGGATTACAATCAGGATTACGGTTAGGGTGAAAGTTAGGGTTTGTTAGTTTGAGTGTTAGGGCTATGATTATGGTTAGGATTAGGCTTAAGGTTAGGGTTAGTGTGTGGGTTAGGATTAGGAGTAGAGTTAGGCTTAAAGCTGGGGTTATGTGTGATTTTAGGTTTACGGGAGATTTTGGTTTAGAATTATGCTTAAGGGAGGATTATATTTAGGGTTATGTTTTGGGTCTGTGTTAGGTTTAGGGTTAAAGTTAGTGTTAGGGTTTGGTGCAGGATTAGGTTTGTATTTAGGGGAGCTGAGTGCTCTGTCCATACCTGAGCCTGAATCATATCCCAGATATCTGACCCCTCCTAACAGGGAAGGAGCACACATGGATCAGGAGCAGGGGGTTGCAGGGGCCCTGGAGGGGCCCATCCGGGTAACCCTGATAGCCACAGACCCCCAGCAGTGCTCAGAGACCACCTCATCCTGCAGGATTTGGGGGAAATCCATCAAACAAAGGAGTGTTTTGGAAGGATTTAGTCATCCATGCCTGAATATCACATCAAAGCAGAGAAATGCCCAAATGCTCCACTTGACCTTTGGGGTTCCCTGTGAATTAATGTAGTGAGGCAAATGATTTTATGAGTTTGAATATGGAATAACAGAATCTCAGAATGGTTTGGGTTGGAAGGGACTTAAAGCCCATCCAGTGCCACCCTGCCATGGGCAGGGACACCTCCCACTGTCCCAGGCTGCTCCCAGCCCTGTCCAACCTGGCCTTGGGCACTGCCAGGGATCCAGGGGCAGCCCCAGCTTCTCTGGGCACCCTGTGCCAGGGCCTGCCCGCCTCACAGGGAGGAATTTCTTCCATATATCCAACCTCAATTCCCCCTCTTTCTGTCTGGACCCATTCCCCCTTGTCCTGCCACTCCAGGCCCTTGTCCCAAGTCCCTCTCCAGATCTCTCGGAGCCCCTTTAAGCCTTGCAAAGGGCTCTAAGGTGACCCTAAGGGAGCAGCCTCACCGTGCCGTGCCAGGGGTGGGGCAGGGGACGGCAGTGCCAGGCTGATGCTCCCCAAGCCGTGCCAGGCGTGTGGGTTTGTCCCTGCATGTGCCCTGCAGCCAGCAGGAGATGGGCAGCTCCTTTTTGTGCTGCCTCCCGTGCTGCAGAGCCAGCCTGCAGCCATTCTTTTTATTGCTGATGCTGCTTCCTATGGAAACAATTTAGTGCTAATAAGCTCCATTTATAATAGTAAGGAATGGTTCGGTGGGATAATTGTCTCTAAATACCATTCATGGCTTTGTTGCTTTTCCTGCACGTTGCTAATTATTCTGCATCTGAAATAGCACCCAGAGAAGCCACTGAATGCCACTGAATAGGGCTCTGAGCACTCCAAGAGGATGAGGCAGGGTGTGATTGGGAATATCAAGGCCCCAATCCAGCAGACAATGCTCCCTGTGTCTGCACAAAATCACAGCCTTTGCGAAGGCTGGGGAAACGCAGCGTTCACCGAACCCCAGGGGCCCTGCAGCCATGGGCGAGCAAGTTCCTGTCACAAGGCAGGATCCCAGAATTCCACAACAAGTTGGGTGGGAAGGGACCTCAAAGCCCATCCAGTGCCACCCCACCATGGGCAGGGATAACGTCCACTGTCCCCGGCTGCTCCAAGCCCCGTCCAGCCTGGCCTTGGGCACTGCCAGGGATCCAGGGGCAGCCACAGCTGCTCTGGGCCCCCTGTGCCAGGGCCTGCCACCCTCATGGAAAGGAATTTCATCCTGATATCCAGGCTGAATTTCCCTTCTTTCAGTCTGAAGCCACTCCTCCAGCCCCTGATGAAGGGCCCCTCTCCAGCTTCCTTTCAGGACCCCTCTCAGGTCCTGGGGGCCAAGGATGCAGCTCGAAAACGCCCTGCTCTGCCCACACCTGGGAAAGGCCCCTCCTGGGTTGCTCCTGTCAGGCACTGCACAACCACAGCAGACCCTGAGCAGCAGGAACCGAGATCCATGCCTGGTACATCCACCCCAAGGCTGATCCCATCACTCCCTCTGATGATTTGAGCTGGGTTTGACTTTTGAGACTCATCCACACTGAAAAAAAACATTTGTCACTGGCCCTCACCAGTTTGAGGAGCTGAGAAATCAGGTCCTGGCCCATCTTCAGTTTCCCACCTTCCTGGTGGGAAAACTGATCCCTTGGATGTTGTAGCCATGGATCACTATGGTAACATTATAATTGACATTTCTGGGGGATTATGGCGTCTGAAAGTCATAAACTTAATGAAAGTATGTTTTTATTGCACTTCAACTTCATCTCTGATTAAATCAAATTTGCATAATGGAAAGTTATTACATTTCCACGTTTCTAATTTCCCTTCCACCCCCCCCTCCTTTCTGCTTCTTTTGCCAAGTGTGTCTCAGGTTTTGTTTGCAGCCGGGGCTCTGAAGGTCGCCTAAGCCACGGCTTGGGTGAAAAATGGTTTTAATAATTTGTGTCAGAGGAGCCCAGGAAGTGAAGCCCTGAGAGCTGGATGCTTTGTGGTGCTCTGAAAAGCCTCTCCTGTTTCTCCCCAGTAATGAGAGCGCCGCAGCACCTCTGCCATTAAGTGCCTGTTGCAGGAGAGGGGTGCAGCTGAAAGCTAATTTATCAAGGAGAGGCGAACGCCTCTGCCCGTCCGCAGCCTCACCTTTGCACAGCATTTTAAGCAGCGTGTGTGTGGTTTTATTTTCAATAAACAGAGCTCCCAGCCCTGCCAGCAGGTGAATGAGAACGTGTTCCCTGCCGCACTCAGGGACGGCCCTGCCTGAGCGCAGCTCCTGGAGGAGCCTCGCTGGCCTTGGCTTTGCCAGGAGAGTGGGACAAAGCGTTCTGCAGGCACAACAAGCTCTGCACAGCCCCTGGGGTCACCTCCCTTCTGCTTTGGTCCCGCACGAGGTTGGCCTGTGTAGGCCACAAGGGTCTGAGAGCCCCATTGGAACCTGGGCTCTCCGGAGGTTTCGGAGTTTGTGGGATGAAGGCAGGGACCCTGTGCCGGTTTGGACACAAATCCAGGAGGAAACAACCCAAAAGGGGTGTCTCACTCTCTCTCTCTCCTGCCTCCCAGGCAAGCAGGCCCCGGCAGGTTCAGGAAAATAATTTCTTGAGTGAAAGTGAAAAAAAAATGTTTATTTAACAAACAGAGTCCCCTGCTGTCACGGGGTAAAAAAGGATATTGAAACCCCCTCCCCTGTCCCCTAAAAGAGGACTATGGATTTGAGAGTCCTTTCTGTAGGTAAAACCTGCAGTCCTGAGCTGGGCCGGGCCAGGCAGGGTCCGACGATCCCCCTTGGAGGGTCCCGCCGAGCAGGGCCGGAGATGGGAGCTGGGCTGGGATGAAAAGCGAGCCAAAAACAGTGCAAAAAGGAACAGAAGCCGCTGAGGCAGATCACAGTCCCTTCTCTGCTGAGAGTCGAAGAGACTAGAGAGCAAAAGTCCTCTAACCAACAAATGTTGTCAGAATCGGGAGAGAAAAGAATGCAAAACATTCTAGATGCAAGGTCAAGCCAGCCGCTTTGAAGAGTTCTCTTGGCTTCTCTTTTCCCCCTTTGCAATTTAAAGGTACACTAGAGACCAAGCAGGCGATGGGGAATACAGTATGGTCATAGAATCACCCCAAGACAGACCCTCAGGCCCACCCTGGGCTGTTCCCTGCCCTTTGGGGCTGATCCAGCAGTGGGACGGGGCACAGGCACCGTTGCTGTGGGACTGGGTGTCCTCTGCCCGGGTGGCAGCTCCCAAGCCGTGCCCCGAGCGCAGCCGGACAGAGCCGTGTGGCAGCGGGCAGGGCGTGGCCGGGGGCAGGTGCCAGCACCTGTGGCACCCGAGGGTGCTGAGGCCTGCCCGGGTGCCTGGCTCCCTTTCCTGAGCACATCCGAGCAGGCTGGCAGCACGTGGCTTCCAACCCTGCGTCTGCACGAGGGAGGGGCAGGAGCAGCACTGCCCACACACCCTGGCAGTTCTGGGGGTGGGGGACAGGTGCCAGCACCTGTGGCACCCGAGGGTGCTGAGTTCTGCCCGGGTGCCTGGCTCCCTTTCCTGAGCACATCCGAGCAGGCTGGCAGCACGTGGCTTCCAACCCTGCGTCTACATGAGGAGAGGGAGAGGCAGGGGCAGCACTGCCCACACACCCTGGCAGTTCTGGGGGTGGGGGGCAGGTGCCAGCACCTGTGGCACCCGAGGGTGCTGAGTCCTGCCTGGGTGCCTGGCTCCCTTTCCTGAGCACATCCGAGCAGGCTGGCAGCACGTGGCTTCCAGCCCTGCGTCTGCACGAGGAGAGGGAGAGGCAGGGGCAGCACTGCCCACACACCCTGGCAGTTCTGGGGGCGAGGGGCAGGTGCCAGCACCTGTGGCACCCGAGGGTGCTGAGTCCTGCCTGGATGCCTGGCTCCCTTTCCTGAGCACATCCGAGCAGGCTGGCAGCACGTGGCTTCCAGCCCTGCGTCTGCACGAGGAGAGGGAGAGGCAGGGGCAGCACTGCCCACACCCCGACAGTTCTGGGGGCTGGGGACAGTCCCCTGCTCCCACTGCGGCCCCCTCGTGCCGATGGGCAGCGTGAGAGGTCCCAGAATCCATGCCCTGATTTCCGTGCGGAGGAGCTGCAGGTGCCCAGGGGGTCACCAGGCCCTCGGCACCTCGTCCCAGCTGTGATCGGACCCTGAGAAAGCATCACCTCTGCCCTTCTGCTTGGGAAACAGGTCCTGGGAGCAGATGGGAGGGATGAGAGCCACAGGAAATTCCCACCCAAATTTCCTCTCCTCCACCCTCTCCCTTCTCCTCACGCTGCCCCCTCCTCCTCTGTCCCCTCCACAAACACTCACATGTGGGTTTTTAAGCAGGGGTTTAGAGATGTAGTGAGGTAGGAGTTTAGAGCGAGGGGTGAATTATTTATTAAATTTATAATACTATTTATATATTTTAGTTTTATAAAGTAATTGAACAGTGTTCACACTTTTTTTAGGGTGATTGGTTAAAGTTTTGGATACTTACTTAGAAATGTTTTTTTTTAATATAATGTACACAAGGTTAGAAGATATTAGATATGAATCTTATTTACAAAAACACTATTTATTGTTTACATAGCTTACACAGCAAAGGAAAAGTTTTTACAGAATGCATGCAAGAAGAGAAAATTTTCCTGTTATCAGCATTTTAGTATCCACACTCACACACACTTTTGCTATGACCACCCTTTAGGATTTCTGCCATTTTCCCCCAAAATCCCTCCCTCGAGGTGGTATTTGCTCATCACAGAGGTGTGGGAGGAGTGGGCTTGATTTTTAATCCCCACCCCAGTGGAAATCATCGACCTTTAGGATCTGACACTTCAGCTGGAATCCAGCCATGTATTTTTATATAGCTCAGATGTATTTTTGTTATGCTCAGTGAAGAGAAAGCTTCTTTGAGTTTTCTCTGGGTCTTGTTTTTTTTTCCTTAGAAACCTGACAGTATCTGCTAAAAAAATGCAGCTGAAAATCCAATTTTTCTTTTCTTGTTGGCAAAATTTTGACAGGCCTTATCATGAAGCAATAAAAGCCACTCTCAGGGGATTAAGGGCAGTGGGGCTGGCACCACTAATGAAAAGAAACAGGCATTTCCAGCAACCTTTAGCTAAAGACCTGTCCTGCAGGGAGAAAGCCTCATGCCAGGAATGGGAATGGGAATGGGAATGAGGGAAAAGGCAGCTGCACCCTTTGCCAGGCCAGCCCCGAGGGGCAGTGACAGGACGGGGAGGATGACACCTGTCAGCCCAGCATGGGGACAAGGAAATGCTGGTTTTTGCAGCTGGAGCCTGCTTGGGATCTCAGCCCCCGGCAGGAGCCACAGAGCTGTGCTGGGATCAGGGGCAGCTCTCCAGGGAATAGCAGAGTCTGGGTGTGGGATGTGGTGGGATCTCTTCTGCTCGTGGTGGCCACCCCTGCAGAGAGCCAGGACACCCCAGGGCAAGGATCACGGGCGTGAAATCCGGGGATGTGCGAGCATTTCCTGCCAGATACCCCTGAAGAAACCTTGCCTTGTTCCTGTGCATTTACCGGGCACCGAGCACCACCAGGCACTGCCGACCCTGCCGTGTTTTCCATCCCTTCACAGGCACTGGGAAGTTATCCCTGAAGAAACCTCGCCTTGTTCCTGTGCATTTACCGGGCACCGAGCACCACCAGGCACTGCCGACCCTGCCGTGTTTTCCATCCCTTCACAGGCACTGGGAAGTTATCCCTGAAGAAACCTCGCCTTGTTCCTGTGCATTTACCGGGCACCGAGCACCACCAGGCACTGCCGTTCCTGCCGTGTTTTCCACCCCTTCACAGGCACCAGGAAGTTTGCACCTCCCCAGAGCTGGAAGGCTCAGCTGCCCGAAGCCCGTTCCCCCTTCAGGGATGTCCTGCAAAGCCCTGCTGTCCCTGGAGGCCCTGGCCCGGCCCTCTGAGCTCCAAGCAGCCCACCAGCTCCTGGGGAAGGGGCAGAGCTGGAGCCTGGAGCCAAGTGCTGTAAATCCAGGCCAGCACAGCGCTGCTGGTCCCACGGGATTTCCCAGCTCCCTCCTGCTCCGTCCCACTGCCTCAGTCCGGTCCCAAGGCATCTCCCAAGCTGTCAGTGCAAACCCATGGGCTCCTCGTGACTCTGCCAACTCCTCCTGCCCCTCATCCCCCTCAGCAAAGGAGCTGGAGTCAGAACTTCCCTGTCTCCCACTGCCCTCATTCCCAGGATTCTCTGTTTTGGTTAAAACTCCCCAAATCTGCTCTTCTCCCCACCAGGCTTAGGATTTATCCCTTCCTTTCAGGCTCCTGCACTCCTGAGCAGCAGGGATTCAATTCAGGGAACAGAAAAGAACCACACGATCTCCTGTTGGAGCTGAAAAAGACCCACAGGGATCATCAAATCCAACTCCAGGCGCTGCATCCACGGCAGGAATGTTGTGCTGCGTGGATGCGGAGAGGAGTAGGAAGGGAATATTGTGGGCACTACCAGAGGTGTGTCTGTTTGCCTCGAGGCAGAGAAGGTCCAGCTGCAAAACACCAGCTCCTTAGAGAACACTCAAGTCAATGCTTTTCTCTCACGGAAAAAAAAAATGAAAGAAAGATATTTCAGTTTCCTGTGAAATTTCCAGCCCCTGCTCCAAAGCACAGAAGAGCTGGAATTATTCAAAGAATGAGTCTCCAGTGTTCCTTGTCTTATCAAAAGGAGGCCTTTTGTCTCCAGCTCAGGCTCAGAAATAGCAGAGTTGCGTGGATGAAGCACAGCAGAACGGTTCAGCCGCTGCCAGAACCCCGACGTGGAAAATTTCAGCCTAAAGTTCCCAGTCTGGCAGAGGAGCAGGGAGCTGAGAGCAGGGCTGTGCGAGGGGAAGCAGACAGCTCCTTCTGGAAGCAGTCAGCTCCTCACAGCTGAAGAGACAGAAGCTGGGGGGGTGCTCCCCACAACTGGATCCTCTCTGCTGTGAGACACCTTCTGTGTGCTTACGATCCTATTACAGAATCCCAGACTGGTCGGGGTTGGAAAGGAGCTTAAAACCCATCCAGTGCCACCCCTGCCATGGCAGGGACACCTCCCACTGTCCCAGGCTGCTCCAAGCCCCGTCCAACCTGGCCTGGGCACTGCCAGGGATCCAGGGGCCGCCACAGCTGCTCTGAGCACCCTGTGCCCGGGCCTGCCCACCCTCACAGGGAACAATTTCTCCCCAAAATCCCATCTCTCCCTGCCCTCTGGCAGTTTGAAGCCATTCCCTGTGTCCTGTCCCTCCATCCCTTGTCAAAAGTCTCTCTGTGTCTCAGGGAGGGCGTGTGGTGCTTGGCTGAGGAGAGCGGTGACATCTGGGCCCACTGTGGCTGTGCTGGCATGGACCTGGGACAATCCCTAGCGGAGAAGGTCACCTTGGTACATCTGGGGCTGGTGCAGAGGTGGTGCTACAGCTCCTTCCAGGCACGGCAGAGCTTTGAGAAGCGGTCCCGTAACCCTGTCCTCTGGAACGCCACGATGGGCGGCAGCTCCTTGGGAAGAGCTCTGTCGGAGCCTGGGCAAGGGACAGAAGATGCTGCTGGGCCAGGAGCCCTGCTGTGGGGCAGCACTGCCTGACGTGCTGAGCCTTGGTCCCAAGCCCTTTGGGATGCACACACGGGCTGGAAGTGAGGGCTGGGAGGTCGGGCCCGTGGGAAGGAAAGCGTCCTTTGCTCCAGGCATTCCCTTGGTGCTCTCCACGAAGAGCAGGAACCGTCCCTCACGTCCGTGCCCAGCAGAGCAGAGGCAAGGCATGAAATCGGTGTGCTGCGAGTGCAGCTGGTGATGTGGAAATGCTCTGCCCGGCTGCTGGGGGGGGTTCCGTCACCCACAAGTGACAGTGCCCAGGGCAGGCTGGCACACGGGCGCGGGGCTGGCAGACGTGGGCAGCACCAGAGGAGGGCCGGGCCCTTCGAGTGGTGGCTGCAGGATCTCTGCCCTCCTGAACACCCTCAGGGCCTGGAGTGGCAGGAGTCATCCTCTCTGAAGAACATGACATGAGCTTTAGGAAAGTGGCACTGCACCCAAAGGAGAAAAAAAGGAAAAATCAGGAAAGTTAGAAGTTAAAAAAGGGTGTTTTCTGCATGGATTATTGTTAAATTGACACCTTTTAATTCCAGTGAGGCACAAGTCATGGTTCTGGTATCCTTCCAGAAACAAGATCTGTTCTTCTCTGCCCCCAGCACTGACAGTTCCTACCCACCATCGTGCTCAGTGCCTGGAAAAGCCAGGAAAAGCGGGTGAATCTCTGCGTGGAGCCTTTGGTGAAGCCTGGACAACCACAACCCAGCCAGGAACAGGTTAAATCTGTGCAGCTGCTGGAATTCGGAGTAAATCCTTTGTGTCAGCAAACAAGCTCTTGCAAATCCAGGTTCCTCCTGTGTGTTCTTAAACGATCCTTTAAGTGTTAAACAAAACAGTGACTGGTGCCTTTTAAACACGAGTGACCTTTCCCATGGTTCCTTTTCCCAGGTAAGTGTATTTCTCATGTCGTTTTAAAGTCTTTAAGGTTTGGAGAGTGAATATTTGGAGTGTGGAGTTTTAAAATACCTGGTGAGCAGAACTCCAATATTGACCAGAGGCTGGATTAGCACAGGCCGGGATTCCTCTGCTTGCTCCCAAAGCCGCGCAGGTTTCAGCTCGTTGAATGCACACCCAGAACACACCCAGGCAAGGGGCACCAGGAGGGAGCCCTCGGTCCCCGGGTCCTCCCCTGCAGGGCACGAGGCCACCCTGAGCTGCTGCTGTGGGGTTTTCACAGCACACAAATCCCTGAATGGGTTGGGTGGGAAGGGACATTAAAGCTCGTCCTTAAAGCCATGGGCAGGGACACCTCCCACTGCCCCAGGCTACTCCAGGGCAGGGACACCTCCCACTGCCCCAGGCTGCTCCAAGCCCCGTCCAGCCTGGCCTTGGGCACTGCCAGGGATCCAGGGGCAGCCACAGCTTCTCTGGGCACCCTGTGCCAGGGCCTGCCACCCTCACAGGGAGCAATTCCTTCTCAATACCCCATATATCCCTGCCCTCTGGCACTCTGCGGCCATTCCCTGTGTCCTGTCACTCCATCCCATAAACAGCCTCTCCCCATCTTTCCTGCAGCTTCTTCAGGTCCTGGAAGGTCACAATGAGGTCACCCCAAAGCTTCTCCTCTCCAGGCTGGACAATCCCAGCTGTCCCAGCCTTTCCTCCCAGCCGAGCTGCTCCATCCCTCTGCTCATCCTGGTGCCCGCTCTGGGCTGTCTCCAGCAGCTCCAGGTCCCTCCTGTGCTGGGCCCCGGGGCTGGGGCAGCTCTGCAGGTGGGGTCTCACCCGAGCACAGGGGCAGGGAGGCAGAATCTCCCTCCCCTCCTCTCCCTGCTGCCCCCGCTTTTCCCTCAGATTGAAATTCCTGTTTGTTACAATCTCTGCTTCTTGTTCCATGCCCTGATTTCCACGCGGAGGAGCTGCAGGTGCCCAGGGGGTCACCAGGCCCTCGGCACCTCTTCCCAGCTGTGATCGGACTGTGAGAAACCATCACCTCTGCCCTTCTGCTTGGGAAACAGGTCCTGGGAGCAGATGGGAGGGATGAGAGCCACAGGAGAAGGTCAGTGCAGGGCTGGCTCTTCTCGAAGCTGCTGCTGGCTTTGCTGCTGTGGTTCAGGATTGAGCTTCTGCCTCAGGACTTCTAAAGTGCTTTAATCCTTGGCCTCCTGCTCAGATGGCTCAGTGAGGGTGTCCCTGAGCAGGAGGCTGCAGGCAGGGCCTCCAGGAGGACTTTTGACCCCTTTGGCTCAGTGTCCTCCTCCACCCAAGGTGGTTTTGCTCCATTTGCAGCACTCTGAGAGCGAAGTTTTGGAAGGAATTTCCTACGGCTTGGAACACAAAGCTCCCTCCGGCTGCTGCTGTGGCTGTGCCTTCCTGGGCATCTCCCACGGCAGCAGCAAAGGAACAGGATGGAAACACCCATTATCCAGCTGCTCACTGAGGGAAAATGGGGATTCCTAGGACAAGTCACCCACCAGGCTGGGGATGCATTTCCCTGTGTGGGTGCAGCGGGACGGGCTGTCCAAAGCTGACAAGGAAACCCCTGCCGAGGTGGGCCCAATGCCCAACAGCACCCTGCTGAGCCTGGAGGGGCTCCAAGGCACCTGGATCACCCTGCCACCGGGAGATGAAAGGCACGGAGCGTGTGAAGCTCCAGATAGGAGGGATGGAGAGGGAACAAACAGCGGAGAGCTTTAGCAGGAAGGGAAGCAGTAATCCCTTGGCTGCTTGACAGGGAGCTGCCAATTTCGCAGCAAGTGATGTCTCCAGCCTGCAGAGTTGGACAGGATTGTCCCAAATAACCAGGTTGCTGTCAGAAAATTCCCATTTCTCTGCCCTTTGGAAGAACACAAGCCCAGACACTCCTTGCAGAGGAAGAGCTGTTGCACTACCCAGGGAGTTGAGCTGTGGGGTGGAGCAGATGCCTTTTAGGGAATAAATCTTTCCGGATCTGCAGTGGAGGCTGCAGAGCCTAATCCAGGTACCCTGGGATGGCACACGCTCTAGGGTGCAGGAAGATGGGGGAATTGGGGTTGAACACCCTCATGCTGGTTAAAAAAATCCCATTTAGAGGAGCAGGCCCCGCTGTTTCTGCCAGCTTTGGATACCAGTGGGACTTGTTAGCAAAACCACTACAGAGCAGGGAAATAAAGTCCTTGACACATCCGCTGGCACCAGGGACAGCGCCTCCTGCTCGTGTGCACCGTCAGCAGCGGCTCAGAGGAGAGCACCAGGGGGTTGGCACTCCGAAGGAGTGACAGCACAGTGGGAAAAGGATGGCAGTGGCTGCCTATGGCAGATCCCTGGTCCCCAGGAGGATCCCTGGTCCCCAGCAGCATCCCCGGTCTCCGGGAGCATCCCCGGTCTCCGGGAGCATCCGCGATCCCCGCATTCGGGGTGCGGGGGGAGGCTCCAGGGCAGAGCTGAGCGTGCTCCTGTCCCCCGGGGTCCCGAGGGCAGCGGGAGCGCTGCGGCCGGAGCAGACGTCGGTGCCGGGTGCGGAGGAGCGGCAGGGACCGGGCGGGGGTGCGGCCGCTTCTCGGGGCCACCCCCCGCCGCTCCCGAGCCCGCCCCGGGACGCGGAGCCCGGGGGTCCCCGAGCCGGTCCCTGCGGAGCGCGGCGGGGTCAGGATGCTCCAAACGGGGCGGGGACAGGAGTGGCGGGGCCGGGCCGTGCCGGTCAGTGCCGGTCAGCCTGAACCGGTCAGTGCGGGTCGGTGCCGGTCAGTGCCGGACGGTCCTGGTCGGTGCCAGTTGGTCAGTGCCAGTCGGTGCCGGTCCGAGCTGGTCGGTCCCGTTCGGTGCCGGCCGGTGCCGGTTGGTCAGTGCCGGTCCGAGCTGGTCGGTCCCTGTCGGTCCCGGTCGGTCCCGGTCGGTCCCGTTCGGTGCCGGCCGGTGCCGGTTGGTCAGTGCCGGTCCGAGCTGGTCGGTCCCTGTCGGTCCCGGTGGGTCCCGGTCGGTCCCGTTCGGTCCCGGCCGGTGCCGGTTGGTCAGTGCCGGTCCGAGCTGGTCGGTCCCGGTCGGTCCCGGTCGGTTCCGTTCGGTGCCGCGGGCGGTGCGTTACTGCCCCCTAGCGGTGCTGGCCGCGGGCCGCCGCCTCCGGGCGCTGCTCCGGGACCGCCGATCCCATCCCTGATCCCATCCCTGATCCCATCCCCGTCTCACCCAATCTCACCCCGATCCCATCCCTGATCCCATCCCCGTCCCACCCAATCTCACCCCGATCCCATCCCTGATTCCATCCCCGTCCCACCCAATCTCACCCCGATCCCATCCCTGATCCCGTCCCCGTCTCACCCAATCTCACCCCGATCCCATCCCTGATCCCTACTGACCCCACCCGATCCCAACCAATCCCATTCCCATCTCACCCAATCACACCCACTCCCATCCTGCTGCCACCTGCTCCCTCCCGATCCCTCCCACTCCTACCCACTCCCACAATTTCTCCTGATCCCATCCCGCTCTCACATGTTCCCATCTGCTCCCACCCAATCTTATCCCTATCCCACTTCCATCCCATCCCATCCCTATCCCTCCCAATCCTAACTGATCCCATCTCACTCCCACCTGATTGCATCCAATCCTCACCCACTCCCATCCCACTCCCATCTGCTTCCACATGCTCCCATCCACTCCCACCTGCTCCCACCTGCTCCCATCCAATCCCATCCCTATCCCACCCAATTTCATCCTGATCCCACCCTGCTCTCAGCCTTTCCCATCTGGAATCTGGATTGTTTCACTTCCTCCTGCTCCTGGGCCTGACAGTGAAAGGCTTGTGGAGAGGGAAGGAAGATCAGATCCATGCTGGAAATCATCCATGGAACAGAGCGGCTTTGCAGCTCCAGCTGTACCAAAATCTGTCTCCGTCACCATTTTTTCCCTCTCAAAATACAAAATTAGGGAACAGCACCATTGGCTGGCCCTGCCCCTCTGAGCCACAATGCCATGGCCCTGCTCTGGGAACAAGGATTCCCACCCAGACAGGACTGGGAGAGGAGAAAGTGCCCGTATTTGGGAAATAACGGCTGAGCCAGGTTTCCAGTGGAGCATCAGGAATTCAGACTGTGATTTTCCTCCTCAAACCTGTCTGCTGAGAGAGACGGGAATGGGTCAGGACAATAAGTTTCATTCAGGAACAAGTGCTTCCTGGGATGAATGCGTTCCGCAGGGATCCAGCGTGCTGCCAGCAGCTGGATGTGCTGCAGAGCCTGCTGAGAGCGGATGGGAAAGGGAAGGACCGGGAATACAGCGACGCTGGAAGCAGCCTTCCTGTCAGGAGAGGCACTTCCAGACAGAAACGAATGGGGAATGTTAAAATATACAGGGAAATCAAGCAGGAATCAGGAGGGGGTAGAAAATAGATCATGGAGCTCTGGAGGAACAGCTGGAGTAAATTAAGGCAGGTAATTGGAGCAGGATAAGGTGGGTGAGCAGCAAGGCTGGAAGGAGCTATTCTTAGCACAGGCATTTACTCATCAGCACATGGAATCCTGCTCTTGGCTCGGGGCTGGCCTGGGGACGGTTTTGGCACTTGGCTGGATCCACTCGTTATTCCAAGCCCGTGGTGACACCTTCCTGGAGGTGTCCGGCCGTGCCCGAGCTGGAGAAGCTGCGGGGTGCGGGGAGGGGCAGCGCAGCTGTCCCGGCTCGGGGGAGGTGACAATCCCACGGGATGCTGTGCCCTGCTTTGGCTTTGCTTTGGAGCCCAGAGGACCAGGGGCCGATCCCTTTTTTTACTGCGTGTGGTTCTGCTTCTGTTCCATTTCCCAGGAGCTGCCGAGGACTCCTGGACGGTGACACAACATCATCACCTGGGGACAGCGACCTTGTCACAGCTGCTGAGAGCCGGTGTCCCCCGCGGGCTGTGCTGCTCCCGGGGGTGTCCCCGAGGGCCAGAGCCCTCAGGCGGGGCTGGGAGGGAGCTGGGGCACCGTCCCCTGAGCTGGGGCAGCCACCACCCCTGTGCCGGGGCTGGGGTGTCCCCAAAAGCGGAGGGGACCTGCTGGCCCCAGGTCATGCTGAGGAAGCAGCACTGGCTGTTGGCAGCCGAGCTCCGTGGTGGCAGCAATTTTCCAAACGTTTCCCGGCGCTGGGAATGACACCCTGGGCGGATTATGCCAGGGTGTAACGGCTCGTTCCCAGCTCCCTGGTGCTCGTTGTTGTGGCTGCACTGAGGATTTGTTATTTGAGCTCGAAACATCCCTGTCAGTGTTTGCAACAAAATTCATCAGCTTCGATCCTCCAAGAAAAGCCACTGACTTAGAGGTAACAACCACTTAGGCCAGTCAAGTCTCCTCCATTTGTTCTAAAATATCAATTAATACAAAGCATTGGAATGAAATAACGCTCTCCAAACCCTTCTTATCCCTCAACTGTAGAAGAAAATCCCGGCAAACAATTTAGAGTAAATACCTTCATTAAACACTGAAGGGAGGCGGCTGGGATTACACCGCGTCTGTAAACAAGGGAACAAACAGGCTGATCTAATCTCACAAAAGAACAAAGCGAGTGTCGAGGGGACGAGGCTGTGTGTGACTAATAACGAGCTGATAAATAAATAATAACTGCAAGGGCTAATTAATGCCTGAATATCGGCTGACAATGAGGACACGAGTGTGGGGAGCTGCTGGGGACCCTGCCCTGTCCCTCGCTGTCCCCGGGCACGAGGGGACCTTGCCTGTGACCATCTGCTGTGGTTTAACAGAAACCCAGTGCCCGTCCTGCAAAGCACCGAGCCCCACCACTGCATGCGACTGACGGGTGGCACTGACCGGGACATTCGGGGCCCCAAGAGAGAGGAGCCTGGGAGCGCCTGGTGGCACTGAGAGGGTCGAAGCCGAGCTGGCTGGGAGCTGGGAGCTCTGCAGTGAGGGGGAAATTCCGTAGGGCAGAGGCTCCCGAGTTACCACCCGGGCTTTGGTTCTGCATCTGAAAAGTCCAGAAGAGAGGGACACAAGTCACCTGTCCCCCCCCAGCCCTGCCTGCCCAGGCTCTCCCTTGCTCAGAGCTGTGCAGGGGCTCGTGCTCACAGGCAGACCCTCCCCTGCGTCGGTGGGGATCACAAAATTCCAGAATGATTTGGCCTGGAAGCGACCTTAAAACTCATTTAGTTCCACCCCCTGCCATGGGCAGGGACCCTTCCACCGTCCCAGGTCGCTCCAAGCCCCATCCAACCTGGCCTTGGACACTTCCCAGGGATGGAGCAGCCAAACCTTCTCTGGGCACCCTGTGCCAGGGCGTCCTCACTCTCACATGAGGAATTCCTTCCCAATATCCAACCTAAATGTTCCCTCTTTCAGTCTGAACCCACCCCGCCTCGTCCTGTCACTACAGTTCTTCATGAAGGGTCCCTCTCCCATTTCCCTCCAGGCCCTCCAGACCCTGGAAGGGGCTCTGGGGTCCCCGCACAACCTTCTCCTCTCCAGGCTGAACAATCCCAGCTCTCCCAGCCCCTCAGGATGCACAGGCTGGACGCAGCTCCTGCGAGATGAAGATGTTTTGTGCTGTGCTGAACCGGAGCTGCATTTCCCAAACCGTGTCTCCAGATCCCTGCTCCAGGTGTTTCCCAGCTCTCAGCCTGCTCTGCTCAGGTTGTTCCAGCAGCGTTTTCTGTTACTGGAGAGTGTTGCTGCCTTTCAGCCTGTCCCGGGACACTCCTTTCTTCTGGGAGGAGGGAGCAGCTGCTGGCGGCAGGATTTGGAGCTCCTGGATTGGCACTTCCAGGAGATATTTGTGGGAGCATGGGCTGGAGGGTCCTCAGTGGTTTTTCCTCAGCTAACTTTTGCCCTGCTGAAACTCCGTCAGATGTGGCTCGCTGTGACCTCAGCCCTGTCCAGCAGCAGCAGCCACGTGTGGACAGCATTCCTGGGAAGGCTTCTCCAGCAGGATCTCGCTGCTGAAAGCAGAGCTCAGACATCTCCCAGTCCAAAAACAGGGCTCTGTCCCTCAGCCTTGTCTCCCCTGTGCTCCTTCCCCCCACCCAAGCCTGTGTGGGATCCAGCAGCAGAGCTGGAAGCAGGATCTCTGCCGGGAATGCAGCGGGAAGCAGGCAGCAGCGGCGTGGATGCGCTCCCACACACCTGCCCCTCTCCATGTGTCCCCGCGGCCCAGAGGGGCAGCAGCTGTGACACAGCGCCGGGGACGAGCTGCTGGCACGCAACTGCCAGCAAATGAATTTCATAAATCAAATTACTACCTCTGCTGCGCCCCGGAGGATCCCTGAAAATTTAATGCATCTCCTTAAAACATAAATAGAAAAATAAACGCGGGCGGGCAGAGAACGAGGCTGGGGCTGGTGGGGAAAGGGTGGAGGAGAAAGAGCGTCCTGGGAGTTAAAGGGAGGACTTTAGGCATCTATAATTTTGGTTGTTCTGCTGGACAAAAATGAAGATCAAGAGACCATCATTATCCTGGGGTTAGTAAAGCTAGAAAAGGCCTATTGCTTGTGCATCCTGAAAAATCCAGCTGGTTATTTTCGGGGGCGAGAAGGGAGCTTCGTGCTTGCTCTTGCGAGAAGAGCAGAAACACATTGCCTGTGCTGATGGCATTTTGTCCCTGGAACTCATCCCACAGTTGATCACTCCATCACAGCTAAGATTTACTCCAATAGCTTTTGTGTTTTATAACATTTACCAACAGTCTCGCTCTGCTTGCTGAAAATTTGAGGAGCGGGCAGTGTCCCTCAGCATGGCTCATCCCCCTTTGGCCTCAGGAGTTCTGCTGTTTTCCCTGAGGAAGGGTTTGTCAGCAGAGGCCGAAGCTTTTGTTCCTGCAGGTGACAGAGTGGAAACGAATGGTCAGGCCTGAGGATGAAGAAGAGTTTTAGCTGCTCTGCCCTGGGGCACGGGGTTTGTCAGGCCTGGAACTGGCTGGCACTGACACCTGAGGTGCAAAGCTGAGCTCACCTGGGCCTCGGAAAACTCCCGTGCCAAGCACCCACCTTTCTCCTGATGGATTCCCTTGGTCCTGGGCGTTAAGAGGCAGGGGGGAGAAGCCTGAGCTGCTGTTGGACAGTCAGGGGTGGTATCTCACTCCTCACTGACAGTAGGGCCCTTCCAGAACGTCAGCTGGAGCCTCATCTCGTATCTCATCTCATCCCATCCCCTCCCCTCCCCCCCCCCCCCACCCTCCCCCCCTCTCCCCCCCCCCCCCACCCTCCCCCCCTCTCCCCCCCCCCCCCACCCTCCCCCCCTCTCCCCCCCCCCCCCACCCTCCCCCCCTCTCCCCCCCCCCCCCACCCTCCCCCCCTCTCCCCCCCCCTCCCGTCCTGCCCCCTCCGATCCCCTCCCGCCCCCTCACCTCGTATCTCATCTCATCCCATCTCATCTCATCCCACCCCTTACCACAGGCAGGGACACCTTCCACCATCCCAGGTGCTCCAGCCTGGCATCGAACACTTCCAAGGATGGGGCAGCCACAGCTTCTCTGTGCCAGGGCCTCCTCGCCCTCACAGGGAGTAATTTCTTGCCAACATCCACTCTAAACCTTTTCCATTTCTAATCTGAGTCTTTCCTGTGGTTTTTGGCTGTCATCACCCCCAATCTGCAGTCGTAAAGACTCCACAAAGCTCCTCTGACTTCCACGCAGCGTTCCTGGTTTACAGAAGCTTCCTCACAGCTGCAGTTTCGACCTCATTTTCTCCCCTCTCCACTCCCAGAGGAGTTTCTCTGGGAGAAATCTGTGATGCCAGGTGGGGTGACGCTGGTGAGCCAGGCAAAGCTCCCACAGATCCACCTCCTCCCACTTTGTTTAGGAAACATCAAAATGCCTTGGAAGGCTTGTCCTGCTCCTGAGAACTCAGATCTTCCCCTCACAGACAGCAAAGGGCTTCTTTGTTGTTGATAAAAACCACGAGCTCTGGGAAGACATCTTGACCCCTTTTCTGAGAAGCCAAATTGCAGAACACGTCTCTGAAACCCTACAAAGGAGAGCAGGGGCTTCTTTTGTGACTTCCTGCTCAAGTTCCGCAAGGTTCATCCGAGCAGGGGTGTTAAACACGGAGTCCTGGCCAGCCTCCAGCACAGGTAATTACAGATCTGCCGACCCAGATCTCTCCCCCGAGTCAATTAAACGTGTTGTTCTTTTCTGCTGTCCTCGGTGCAGTGACGGCGTCCCGAGCAGAGTCCTCAGACGCTTCTGTCCTTCCCAGAGCACATCTGCTGAGGCACAAAGTGATCTGCACTGATCCCTGCGCGGGAGCTTTCCCACAGGAAGCTGCTGTGCAGGTGAAAGGGGAATTTTGGGATGGAGGCTGCGGAGGTGTAGCCCACCCTCATGTTCACCAAGGTACAATCCAGCCACAGCTCCTGGGATCCTGGCGGGATCCACCCAGCTCAGGATATTTCATGATTTTCAAAACATTCCAGCTGGGCATTTCTTCTGGGGAGACAGGGAGGGGACAAACAGCTCCAAAGGCAAATTCCCCCCGTGCCACTGCCTAGATGCTGCCAAAAGGCCGCGGGGAGAGGCAGAGCTCTGTGTAACAGCCCAGGGGAGGCCAGTGGGGAGGAGAAGCCGCTTGTCCCAAACGCACTTTCAGTCTCTGTCGTCCTGAGGCTGGTGACACCCAGCTGGTGCCAGCAGCCACGAGGAGCCAGGGAAGCCACTGGCTCCAGTCACCCCCCACGCACCCCCAAGGCTCCCAAGAGCCTTAAAGCAGCATCTCCACACCCTGAGACACAACCAGGCAGCCGATCCTGAGGTCTGTGGGTGTCACCTCCAGCGAGGGCACGGAGAGCGCACGGGGCCCTGCAGCCTCGGGGCCCCGCAGGTGCCAGGGCCAGCGCCGGGGACGCAGCAGCTGCTGCCTCACGGAGGCTCCTGCCTTTCCAGAGGCTTCCAGCCCAGGGAGTGAATTCCCAGCCACTGGCCGGCTCTGGAGCCAGCGCCGCATTCCCTCTGCCTGGTGTGGGGGCACTGCCCAGGGCCCCTCGGGGTCACCAAGGCTGCAGCCCCTGGAGCAGGGACTTGAAGCTGCTGCTGCTTCTCAGTCATCAAATCACAGAATCTCAAACTGGTCTGGGGTGGAAAGGAGCTTAAAAACCACCCAGTGCCACCCCTGCCATGGGCAGGGACACCTTCCACGATCCCAGGATGCTCCAAGCCCCGTCCAGCCTGGCCTTGGACACTGCCAGGGATCCAGGGGCAGCCACAGCTTCTCTGGGCACCCTGTGCCAGGGCCTCCCCACCCTCACAGGGAACAATTCCTTCCCAAAATCCCATCTCTCCCTGCCCTCTGGCAGTGGGAAGCCATTCCCAGTGTCCTGTCCCTCCATGCCTTGTCCAAAGCCCCCCTCCAGCTCTCCTGGAGCCCCTTTAGGTACTGCAAGTCTTCAATAAGGTCACTCTGGAGCCTTCTTGTTCAACTTCCCTCTTGTTGTAGGCCTGAGGAATTCAGTCAGGTCTTGTGGTCAGGTTTTGTGCTGCTTCTGAGCCCTCAGCACGTGGAGCAGCAGCAGGAGGAGAAAGAGGAGGAGGAGGAGGAGGGAGAGGACAGGCAGCTCCTCCTGCCCATCTGCAGGGACAGCACACAGGGCCCTCCCCTGCCACATCCATGGATGTACAGGCTGAGGGATACTCCAGCCTTGCCACATCCATGGATGTACAGGCTGAGGGATACTCCAGCCTTGCCACATCCATGGATGTACAGGCCGAGGGATACTCCAGCCTTGCCACATCCATGGATGTACAGGCCGAGGGATACTCCAGCCTTGCCACATCCATGGATGTACAGGCCGAGGCATATTCCAGCCTTGCCACATCCATGGATGTACAGGCCGAGGCATATTCCAGCCTTCAGGGATTGCTCTGGCTCAAACGTTTTCTTTCTGCCTTTTCTGTAATTGTATCAATGTAAAAAAAAAAGAAAATGTAAATAGGAATTTTAATAAAAGCATAGCAGTAAGCAGATCTAATCTCTAACCTTTTGAAATATGAAGAAGCTGCTTTATCTGCGAGGAAGCACCATCTCTCCCCAGCAGAGATGGGAATTTGTGGGAGTTAAATTAACTAAGGCAGTGCTCCCCTCTTGCTCGTTGAATGTAAACGAAGCATATTGAGGATTATTGCAAAGGGAGAATTAATAAAAACGGAAAGGGAAGGTTTCAAATCCAGGCATGTTTGCTAATCGTTTCCCAGGCACAGGGAGAGCAGCCTGTGGTCCCAGCACCTCCTTCTCTGCTTCCACAGGGAAACAGGGAGGTGCAGATCCTGTGCAGGGCTGTGCAGTGGGCACGAGGGAGCTGCTGGAGCGAGGAGTGCTTGGAATTCCACAATTCCATCTGCACACAGCTCTGCAAAGGAAAACCTTTGCACAGTGGGGTTCCTGGCCCTCCAGCCCTGAATTTGTGGATGTCACTCGGTGTCCCCTGCTTTAGTCACCGTGGGCTGCTCAGGGGATGTGCCCACGGATTCCCCAGTGCTCTTTAAGGTCCCTTCCAACCCAAACCATTCTACGATTTTATGATCATTTCTCATGTAATTGCTCAGTTTTCCGAAGAATTTTGAGGTCCACAGGGCCAGAAGTGCTGCCAGAACCTGCTCCTTGCCCCGCTGGAATGCTCCTTCCTGCTCTCCTGGGCTGCTCCGGGCCACGGCGCTGGCTGCAGGCAGCAGCAATTGGACTCCCGAAGCGCCCTTTTGTCTGCTCAGAGGAGTGAATTGGCAGCAGCACAAAGATCTAAGGAAAAGAATTCCCATTAAGCCAGGGGCACCCTGCCTGAGCAGTGCCTGCCTCCAGCACGCCAGAGCCGTTCCTCCCACTGCCCCCTGCTCGGGATCTGCGATTGTTCCTGCCCGTGGCAGGGACTGCCCCGGCCTGCCGTGCACACCGTGCTCCCATCCCACACTCTTTTCTCGATTGTGCGAGCCTGGGGTTCAGCTTTCTTTGGTCTCCCTCTCAGCCTTGAAAAATATCCTAATTTCAGCGAGCTCTCAGCTCTATTCAAAGGACTTTTGAATCCTCCCATTTTCCAGTCATTCACCTGGCCCATGAATGACTGGGAAGAACTGGCTCGTCTCTGGGGGTTTTAGAGAAGGAATAAAATTCACCTGTGAAGAGAAACAGAGGGACTCAGGGAGCCTGGGAGCGGATGTGTCACTCTCCCTGAAATCCCTGTCATGCCTCAGGAACACATTTGCACTCTGGACAAATCCGCCTGCCTGGCACGGGGGCTGAGGGAGGGGCTGGCACCGGGCAGCAGCTCTCCTGGGAAACCCCTGTGTCTTTATCAGGCCATGGCGTGAGGCCTGCACTCGGAATCCAGGAATATCCCGAGCTGGGAGGGACCCAAAAGGATGGTGAGTGCAACCCCTGCCCTGCACAGACACCCCAAAAACCCCACCCCGGGCACCCCTGGCAGCGCTGTCCAAACGCTCCTGGAGCAGCCCCGGGCTGGTTTCTCACCATCGGGTTTTGCCTGGGACAGAGGAAGGTGTCCCTGCCATGGCAGGGGTGGCACTGGGTGGGTTTCAAGGTTCCCCCCAACCCAAACCATCCTGGGATTTGTGATTCCATGATGAGGCATCACAAGACTCCGCACAGTGCAGGGGACACGCCCAGCTGGACTGGTTCGGGGTGAAGCAGGTAAGAAAGGGCCACAAGAGTGGCCTCAGAGATATCTTTCCACAGATCTTCTTCCACACCTGGAGGAAGGAACAAAACACCTCCACCACTGTTTGCTGTGCATTTTAGAGGGGTTCAGGTCAGGAGGAAAAGGAAAAGTAGCAGAAGACAAATGTGTGAACTGTGCAGGCAGCAGCACTGCCCCCTCCACCCCACAGAGCGTTACTGGGGGAGCTTTGTGGGTCTGGCTGTTCAGGTTTGTGTCAAAGCTTCTTCCACCAGCAGAAGACACTGAGCCCCTGTCCATCACCTGACTGCTGGACCCCAGGGTTTGCAGAATTGCAGGGGTAAAAGCACTTCCTAAAGCCTTCTCTGTGAGCAGAGCTGGATAAATACTGAGCAATTTCTCATTTGCTGTAGAAGTTTCTTTGTCTTCCACTTACAGACGGCCCCATGTGAAGGCAGTGCATTGATGGTGCCTGGCCAGCGCTGGGGACACCTCAGTGAAGTCCCTGCACCTCTCCCAGGAGCGCTGGCGGCCCCTTTGCTGCACAGGTGGGCACCTTGCCTGCAAAGCTGGGCACAGCTCGCGTCCGTCGCTGGCCTGGAGCCTCCTCCCCCAGCCCCTGAGCGAGCAGCAGGACACAGAGACTGTGACTGTCACTGGGATGGGGACGGGGAGAAAGAACCAGGATGTTCCCAGGGGAGGGAGAATCCCAGCTCCCGAAACTGGACAAAACCATACAAACCACAGGATCCTCCCAGGCAGCAGAGAATAAACCAGCCACGACACGCTGGTGAAATGTCCCTGCTCTGCTCTGGGTCCTTGTCCTGTCCTGGGTCCTTGTCCTGTCCCAAAAGGACAGGAGAAGCTGATCACAAAGCTGATCACATCTGGCCCTGCCTGTGCGAGGCCCTGCCATCCCTGTGCCTGCTCATTCCCCTCACATTTCCCTGCTTTCTGCTCAGTCTGCTTTGTACCTGGAATAAGCAGCCTCCTGCTTGGAGCAAACTCGGGATCCACCCATTCCTATTCAAGTGAGAAGGAATCCAGCGCCACAGAAATAATCCCCCAAACTCCTATTAGGAGCTTTTTGTAGCTACATTAATTTTAGAAGAAAAAATTAGGTCCGAAGTGCTGGGCTCATTTTAATGAAGATTCACGGTCACAGTTGAATCCCCTGACGAGGCAGAATCAGCTTTTGAGCACATCAGGCTCATTAGAAACTCCTCACAAAGTCATCAGAGGCCGACGAGGTGTGGCAGGAAAAGGGGCTAAAGGGGAACGACGCTGGGCAGGAATTGGATTTCAGGAGTTTCTGAACCTGCACTTCCCTTCCCTGCCTGCAGCCGCGGCAGCTCCGGCAGAGAGATGAAAGCACCCGGCAAAGAAGATAAACAAGAAAACAGCTCTGGAACAGTCGTGCTGCCAAAAACAACCTGGGGAGGATGGGACGGGAGATAAAAGCGAAAGTGCTGGAGATTTTGGAGTGACTTCCAGGTGGGGATGGGGCTGGGGAGCGGAGCTGTCACAGAGTCACTGTCACGGCTCCCCGGGCTTGGGGGAGTGCAGCACAGGCATTTCTCCCAAGCAGCTCAGCCTCCGTCCTTCCCTTCCACAGCCAGCAACGCTGCTCCAAATCCCAGGAAAGTCCCAGAAATCCGACGTTGCTCCTCAGGGACTCTTTCCTTCTTTTCACATTTGCTCCAGCTTTTTCCCTCCCGTATTTTGCCTCCAGGCAAGGCAATGGGATTACAGCGGGGATCCAGGGAAGCTCTGTCCTTCTTCAGCTTGCTCGGTGGTGTTGATAAATCGAGCAGGAGGAGGCAGAGGCATCTGGGTGGGGTTTTGTCATCGCCTCGGTGTGATAAAGCCCCGGTGGCATCAGAGGAGCACGAGGAGTCCAAGGCTCAGCCGGTTCCAGAGGCTGGGAAGGCACAGAGGAAAAGGCAGTCTCAGCCCCAGATATCCTGTGGGGCAGAACACCTCACACTCAGCGTTTCACCAGGCGTTCCCCGTGCCCTTGTCACGTTTGGTGCAAGGACAGAGGTCTGCCAGCTCTTTGTGTCTCAGAAGCACTGGATCTTTTCCCCAAGGATTGCCTTCAGCAGGAAGCCGTGCCCACCTGGGAGAGGACGCTGGGTTTTCTAGTGGCAGCTCCCCTGCCCTGAGCAGAGCCACTGCAGAGACCTCCGCTCCTGAGTAGGTGTGCAGGGATCAGCCAGGTGAGGGAAGGACACGGATTGTTCCATCCTGGTGCCTCCCACACTTTGCAAAGCCTTGGAGAAGCAGGGACGGAGTTTCAAGGCAACCCAGGGCTGAAGATGCTTTCTGTGGTGAATTTGATGAGGACATGTGGAAGGCCCACAGTGTCTGGAGATGGCTTCCCTACATCAGCTGAATCTGCTTTTCAACCTTTGGGGTCAGGGTTTGGAAGCCCCTCACAACAGGAGAATCATCCCCAAGGAGGGGCCAGAGGAGCTGGGCTCAGGGTGTTGGGGTTCAGAAGGGTGCCTGCATTAAACCAGCTCAAACTCCACCTGGGGGCCACGCTGGCCTCAGGCTGCCTCCTTCTGCCTCAGGTTTGAGTTTGGGGTCAGGCACCGCTGAGGCCTGGGGACCCCATGGTGTGGATTAACCTGGGCACCTCCCTTAACTCCAGTACTCCGAGGCCATGGAAAGGTAACAGTCCTCCCTTCCACGAGGAATGAAGGGGTTTTGGATTTCCCCAGGTGTCCCCCAGCACCAGAGCAGCTTTAGATGGCGGAGCTAAAGCTTTCTTTGCCAGCCTCACAGTCCATGGGGTCTCCTAAGGGAGTTACCAAATGAGCTGCGGGCACTCAAGCCTTGGTAGCTTGAGGAAATGACTCCCACAGGGTGCAAGACGGGATTTTTAGATTCCCTCTTTCCATTGCTCTCTTCCTCCCACACCACATTCCCTGCTCTCCTGAAAACTGCCTGCCTGCAGCTACAGGGCATCCCTTCAGTTCCCATCTCCGTGTGCTCCTCCTTGCTGGGATTCCTCGCCATCCTCTGCGTGTCCGTACAGCTGGCAGCACCTTGGCTGTCTTCAGGAAATGTTTGTAGAGGCTTTACTTGGGTTTGCAGTGGGACACGGGGAAAGCACCAGGACTTTCAGGGAATTCTGCCTCGGTGGCCGTGGCTCACAGCAGTGAAAGCTTCTGTGCCTGAAGGGATCTTGCTCAGAACAAACCTGGGGTGGCTGTGCCCGGGTCACTGGGCAGCCCAGGGCAGTGCCAGCCCATCCCTGCAGCATCCCAGAGCTCTCCTGGAGAGGGAACATTTGGAAGAAGCGGGGAGTGTATCAGGCTGGGGTGTGGTTGCTGCTCTCTCCACCCCGAGCACATCAGGGAGCAGGAACTGGGACTCAGCTGGACTCGGTGCACCTTTCCAGGGAGGTGCCAAGAGCCCCGGGCTGGAGCAGCAATCCCGGGAATCCTGGGAGGCATGTCCCCGTGCAGGGCAGTGGGGACAGCACGGCCTGGGGGCAGCATGGCCGGACAGCCCTGGGGACAGCGTGTGCCCAGCACCTGCGGGCACTGCCCCGGGCAGGGAACATCCTGGAGGCACGGGCTGGGGTTGTTGGGGTGTCCCGTGCAGGGCCAGGAGCTGGACTTTGATGGCCCTGGTGGGTCCCTTCCAGCCCGGAATACTCTGTGATTCTGGAGAGGTGAGGGAGCTCTGCCCCTGAACTGTCTGGGACAGACCCTGCGCTCCATCAACCCCAGGAGCCTGCAGGTGTCCCCAGGGTCCCCAACCCGAACAATCTGTGAACACTGATGGGTGCTGCTCGCGCACATCCCTGGGGATTGTGCCTCCCACACACCGAGAGGGAACGTCTCAGCACGTGTCCATGGTGTCCCCGACACTCACACACCGACGGGGTCTGCGCAGCCCTCAAACACCCACAGGGACCACATTCCCCACACACACCGATCCATAAACCCGTGCACACTGACAGGAACAACACCCAGAGCACGCCCGGGCAGGAGCCACACAGACTGCAAACCCACAGCCACCGGAGCCCTGCCTGCCCAGGGGGGACTGCTGGCCTTGCCCCTCCACAGGGACTGACCCAGCAGGACCACAGCCCTGCCCATTGTGCTCGGACCGAGTCCCAGGGACAGGGACGGGGACCACACACAGCTATAGGGACTGCATCCTGCCCTTCCCTGCAGGGACCACATCCCCAGCGACAGGTACAGTGGCCACACACCACACACAGCTCTAGGGACTGCATCCTGCCCATCCCTGCAGGGACCACACCCCCAGGGACAGGTACAGTGGCCATGCACCACACACAGCTATAGGGACTGCATCCTGACCATCCCTGCAGGGACCACAACCCCAGGGACAGGTGCAGTGGCCATACACCACACACACCTTTAGGGACTGCATCCTGCCCATCCCTGCAGGGACCACATCCCCAGGGACAGGTACAGTGGCCACACACCACACACAGCTATAGGGACTGCATCCTGCCCATCCCTGGGGACGCACAGACCCCATCCCTGGGGACGCACGGACCACATCCCTGGGGACAGGCTCAGGGGCCACTCACCGCATCCCAGCACATTCCCGCAGGGACCGTGTCCCCAGGGACAGGTACGGGGGCACACACATCTATCGGGACCACATTCCTGCCGATCCCCGCAGGGACCACACCCCCAGGGACACACGCCACACACCCCTTTAGGGACCACATCCCTGCAAGGACCACACCCCCGGGGACAGGCACAGGGTCCTCAGACCACACACACCTTTAGGGATCCCATCTCTGTCCATCCCTGCCAGGACCGCCTCCCCAGGGACAGGTACGGTGGCCACTCACCCCATCCCTGCCAGGACCACATCCCGGGGGATACGCACAAGGTCCGCACCCCACACAAACCTACGCGGACCCCCCGCCCCGGGACCCTTCTCCCGCGCCCCTCCGGAGCCACCCGAGCTCCGGCGCTGCCCCGGGCGGGCGGC